>JAWZYT010005017.1:0-42500 GCA_034508575.1 Petrolisthes manimaculis | reverse complement strand
GTGTGTGTGTGTGTTTGTGTGTGTGTGTGTGTGTGTGTGTGTGTGTGTGTGCTATGATTCTGCATGTGTGTGTGTACATATGACTGTGCATGTGCCAGCGTGTGTGTATGTATGTTTTTATTTGTGTGTGTGTGTGTGTGTATGTGTGCTTTTATTTGTGTATGTGTGTGTGTGTGCTATGTGCTGTGTTGGAATGCCCATTGTGTGTGTTTGTGTTTGTGTGTGTGTGTGTGTGTGTGTGTTTGTGTGTGTGTGTGTGTGTGTCCTTCGGGTATATGCCTTGGAATACGATCTCAAAAAGCACACACACACACACACACACACACACACACACACACACACACACACACACAGGCTGTTTCCTTGTCGTCCCTCTCTGGTGTCTTTCCGTCCTGGCCTGATGCTGCACAGAATAGCATTGTCTTCATTACAGTAGAGGCGAGATGTTCAGACCCTTGGTGGAGTGCTGGCCAAATGTGTTGTGTTAGTGACGAAAAGAAAGGTACACACACACACACACATGTACTGTACACTCACACACACACATGTACTGTACACACACACACGTACTGTATACTATAAACACTAGTACACACACACACATGTACTGTACACTATAAACACTAGTACACACACACACACGTACTGTACACTATAAACACTAGTACACACACACACACACACACACACACACACACACTTACACAATGGGCATTCCAACAGTTTTTGTTTTCTATTACATAATTTGCAAATTTTGTGTTGTCATGTTGCTCCAGAGATGTTTTGTTTATATCACATTACTCATTCTTATTCTTACTTTCTATTGTATTCTTATATTTTATAGTATTTTATTCTATTTTCACGTTTTTTGTTTTTGTTTCGTTGTCTTTCCTTTCGTATTGGGTTCTGTCGTGTTCCTTCTTTTTTTTTTATCGTGCTTCCTGTCTGTCTGTATGTCAGTGTGTTTATTCCTGTTGGTTTTTTTATCTCTCTGTCCCAGTTGCCTGCTTTAATAGACTGTGGGCATATATCTTAATTAATCAAGGGTTTGGTCGCTCCTTATGATCCGACCCAATCCCATTCCTCTCCTTAACCCCTAGAGACCGGGGCACGACATAGACCGTCCTACGCTAGAAACCGGGTCACAACATATATCGTCGTAGAGATCTAGCGTTATTTTGAACCCAGCGCGGCTATTCTGGGCGGGTTTGGGCGATTTAACAGTGTAGCCAAGTAGTGTACAATAGCAGAAAAGGGTTCAGTCAGTCTGATTCCCCCGGTAGGCTACCCAACACGATGTCGGGAAGACGTAGTGCTAATTCTCCCGTGTCCGATTTGGTGCGCGCTACACCCTCGCGTCGACGCGCTCCACTCGCTACCTCCACACCATCGTTGCCTCCACGTACTCGACGCCTTCCACAACGCCTTACTGATTCTGCAATAGGGCGAGAACTAGAATTGTCCATCTCTATGGTGAACAGTGAAAGGGATGATAGTGATGTCTATTTTGAAATAGATGATTCTGACCCTGAATTTCGTATCAACAACGAAGCGAGGGTAACCTACACAACGGAGAAGGAGGATGTTATTCCACCTGCTGAACCTCTCTCCCAAGTAAGTGAGCCACCTTCAAGTGTTAGGTTAGTACTAGCAACCTCTGCTGTGCCAGTCGAAATCCCATCGACGAGTAGGGTGATTGTAGGTGATTTATCACCAATTGCAGGACCGAGTGGAGCTTGTGGCTCCTCCACTCGCTCCGTAGCAACCCCTTCACCCCTTAAGAGGAAGAGGAGGTTACATTTTACCTCTTCTTCATTGTCGGATGAAGATATACCTCCACCAACCAGATCAAGGTGTAGAAGGAGAGTAGGAGGTAGAGGAAGAGGAGTGAGAGGAGGCAGGAGAGGACGTCTTATCTCGGACGAGATAAGGGAACCATTTTCTGACCCAGACGATCCTTCTGTTGACTCAGCAGACCTCACTCTCACACCGTTATCTTCACCACGACCACGGCACCCATCATCACAACCACGACCACAACAACCACCACCACCACAACCACCACCACAACCACGATGACGACGAGTAGCTGATGTGGGTCCGTTTATGTGGACTGATGGCAGGGATTTTCAGCCTGATATTCCTGCTTTTGATGCACGAGAATCAGGAATTCAACCAGAATTTCCCTGTACAGCTGCGTCAAAGATGATGGATTACTTCGTCGCCTTTTTTGACGTAGCTGTAGTGTCGTGGATCGTTCGGGAGACGAACGCTTACAATCAAATTATCAACAACTGGCACCACGCAACGCACCGGGAACATTCTCATATGGTAGATTGGGAAGATATAAGCATTGCAGAAATATATGTGTGGCTTGCACTAACGATGTTGATGCCGCACAACAAGAAACATCGATTGCGGGATTACTGGATCACGGATGACTTATTATCCACACCTATCTTCGGGAGGTATATGTCACGGGACCGCTACAGGGATATCCTCACCAACCTCCACTTCGCCAACAACCTGGGTCCCCCCCCCCCCCCCCCGAGTGATAGGCTGTGGAAAATCCGTACTATATTGTCCATGTTGCTCCAGAATATCCGTGCATTTTACGACCATTCCAGAAAGTGGTAATCGACGAGTCTCTCATGCTCTTCAGAGGTAGACTGTCCTTCATTCAGTATATCCCGTCTAAGAGGCACAGATTTGGCATAAAGTTTTATGTCATCTGTGACTGTCAGACGGGATATGTTTTAGATTTTGTAATTTATACGGGTTCAGATGTGGATATCGCTGAGAATGATCCTCATGGCTTCTCAGGTGCTGTTGTAAAGCACCTGATGGACCATTTCTATAACCAAAACCACATTCTGTACACAGATAATTATTACACATCTCCATTGTTGAGTCAGTTCCTGAAAGAGCATGGAACGGAATCCTGTGGCACTGTTCGTCCCAACAGAAGGTGGTTTCCAGCCTTCCCTGTAACACATCGGGGCGACTTTCTCACCCAAAAACCTGGCCCTCTACTTGCCATGAAGTGGCATGACAAGAGGCCAGTACACATGCTCACCACTGTGCACAAGGGTGAGATGTTGGATTCCGGCAGGGTCGACCGCGACACAGGTAATCCCATCCTCAAACCTGATGTCGTGTTTGATTATAACATCAACATGAGACTCGTCGACAAATCAGACATGATGATCAGTTCCATCGATTGCCTGAGAAAAACTTGCAAGTGGTATAAAAAGGCGTTCTTTCACCTGATCGACATCTGTATATTGAACGCCTACATACTCTACACCCAGCAGCATCAAGGCACGACCGTCACCCTTCGCCAGTTCGAGAAGACGGTCGTGAAGGAGCTGCTGGTGGAGTATGGAGTCAGAACACCACAGCAGCAGGCACGGCCACCGGCAGGAGGGCAGCTTGACAGACTCCAGTCAAGAGTTTGGGCCGAGCGCCACTTCCTTGACGACCTGCCTACCCTCGTGTCAGGCAGGCCTGCCTTCCGCCGGTGTTATGTCTGTATGCACACGACATGTCGGGCCACCAGAAGAAGAGAGACTAGATACTGGTGTACCGGGTGTGAAGTGCCACTATGCCCCGGGAAATGCTATTCTAAATATCATACTTTAGATGATATATAGATAGCATGAAGTGTGGGAAACGGAGTGACAGTGACACTTTTATTTGTATATACGAGTGTATGTATGGTGACAGTGACACACAATAGTTTTAGTGAAGTGATAGTGACACGTTAGATATAAGGAACTAGTGCAGTGATAGTGACACGTTGGATATAAGGAACTAGTGCAGTGATAGTGACACGTTAGATATAAGGAACTAGTGCAGTGATAGTGACGCAAGAAAATACGGAAGTGAATATGTGATAGTGACACGAATTTATTCATTCAAGTGTACATTTTATTATTAGTGCGGTGATATAGACACAGGACGAGTGTAATTTTCCTCGTTATTACTCCCACACTTCATCCCGGGGCACAAAAACCACTCTGGAATGGTCAGCAAGCCACACAGTAGAGGTTGCAAGTAGGTATAACACAGTGCGGTAGGCTCGTAGGGGCGCGGTGTGGTGCGGTGTGCAGCCACGCGCCCGGCACCCTAGCCACTGCCACCCCCACCCGTCGGAACACTTCTCGCTTCCTGCCTAAAACATGTTCTACTTCAACTCACCCTATCTCCACAACTACTCACCGTACAGCCCTCCCGATGGTACCATTGGAAAGAGGAAGAGTTGAAGGTACGTAAGAAACTATTTTGAAGTCAGTACACTATATAGGTTAAGAGTGTGAGCGTTGTGAATATAGGGTAAATCGAGTAATTTTGACGCGAACGACTGGGTAAAACTTGGAGGCAAGGTGGAGAGGGTCCCGGAGCGTATGGGTTAAGGCACCCTGTGATGCAGTCAGAAAATTGGAGGTAAACGAGTCCTTCAAATATTGCCACGAAACACGCACACCTATATGGAAGGAGCTTGTTTCGTAGCATGTTCAGGAGGAATCAGAAGCCTACAAGTTTCACATAGGATCACGGGGTCCATAATAGTCCCTATTATCCTTCATTTTTCCTCCTTGCTTTCCTGGGTAAACACATTTATCTATTGAGAGTTGTGACACCCCTTTGCGTCCGACACAATCTCACTCCCCACTTTCATTTGATGTTCTTCCACTCTTTTTTTCCCTTGGTACTAACTGTTCCTCCACTCTGTTTTCTTTTCCATCTGTTACTACAAGGTCTTTATGGCCTAGAGCACAATCTTCTTTACTTATCTACTTGAGTAAGGACCCTGTGATCGTGTATGAAAATTGGAGGCTTCTGATTCCTCCTGACTAGGCCACAAAACACGCTCCTGCCATATAGGTGATGTTTCGTTGGAATACTCGAAGGACTTATTTATCACCAATTTTCTGACTACATCACAGGGTTCCTTAAGGGGAATTGGAAGGCCTCTGATGTCTCTAATCTTTACTACGAAATTGATCCCCTATTATAGTTGCTGACATATTATAAAGAGGACACACCTGAAACGAGACCCTCATTGAGCTTAGGGGAGGATGAGACGTTGCATCAGTAATGGGCTTGTTATATGGAATGATTGAATGGTCGACTGATTTCATTGCATATTTTTATTAACTGATCGACGAAGACTTATTATTATTTCTCAACACTTTAATCTTTTACCAACACACTTCACTACTCACAGTAACTCACTCCACCATAAAGGGTCGATTCCAAAGTAGTTCGTTGTTTTTTGTAAGCACGCAAACGAAAAAGTGTCAGCCGTGTAAATGACTTCTGGGTGAATTATTTAATGAATTTGGTGAATAAACTATACAGTGATCATCATTATCTAACTCTTGGATAGATTTTGTGAATGTGGATACTCACCTTTTGGAAAATAATTAAGCCTTACAAGTGTGGTTGGTTGGGAAGCTAGCAAACCAATACCACTGTGGAATCAACCCTACACATCTGTCCAACACTGGATTTGTTTCTCCCTCTCTCTCTCTCTCTCTGAAAATTACGTAATCAAATGTATTGATAAATCAAATGTAAATAAGTCACCTGGGCCTGACACGATCTCCCCTCGCATAATAAAGGAAGCAAAAAGCGAAATAGTAAAACCTCTGACTCTGCTATACCTGACGAATGGAAGGTCGCTAACGTAACACCAATATTTAAAAATGGCAGCAAATCTTTACCTAGTAACTATCGCCCTATCAGCCTAACCTCAGTAGTATGCAAAATATTAGAGACAATCATACGAGATAAACTTACAAATCACTTAGAGGAAAGCAACTTACTCAGAGACACTCAACACGGTTTTCGCAATAAACGCTCTTGCCTAACGAACCTATTAGATTTTTTAAACGACATTTTTAATGAACATGATAAGAGTAAAGCAATAGACATAATTTATCTAGATTTCCAAAAAGACTTTAACAAAGTTCCCCATAAACGCTTAATAACAAAATTAAAATCACACAGAATCCAAGGCGACACCGTAAGATGGATAGAGAACTGGCTAAGAAACCGTAAACAACGCGTCGTAATAAATGGAAAATCATCAAATTGGACTGGCGTTACAAGCGGGGTGCCACAAGGGTCAGTTTTAGGCCCAATCCTATTCCTAGTTTACATAAATGACATAGATGAAGGTCTTTCATGCATAATATCGAAGTTTGTCGATGACACTAAATTGCAAATACAATACTCACTAACGCACAAACTAAAGAACTGCAAGATAATCTCGATAAATTGTCAAATTGGGTGAAAACTTGGCAAATGTCCTTCAATGCAGATAAATGTAAAGTGCTCCATATCGGACATCGTAACGTAACTGCAAACTACTCGTTAAACGCTAATCAACTTAAAATCGTGGATCAAGAAACAGATGTAGGGGTAAAAATATCAAGTAACCTAAAACCCAGTCAGCAGTGTACAGAAGTAATTAAGAAAGCAAATAAAACTATTAGCTTTATTGGCAGAGCATTCGAGTATAAGTCTAAAGACACAATCCTCACTTTGTATAATTCCTTGGTCCGTCCCCTTATGGAATATTGTGTCCAAGCCTGGAGCCCGTACTACCAGAAAGATATAGTAAAATAAGAACGAGTCCAACGTAGAGTTACTAAAATGATACCAAGTCTAAGAAACAAAATGTATGAGGAGCGGCTAAATGAATTGAATCTATTCCCATTAGCACAACGTAGATTGAGAGGCGACTTAATCCAGGTATTCAAAATAATCAAAGGCATAGACAATATGGACTGCAACAAATATTTCAATATCGATCAATCAAACTATACGAGAGGTAACGGCTGCAAAATCATAGGTAAATCTTTTAATTCACACGAATCCAAGAATTTCTTTTTTAACCGAGTCGTCAACTTATGGAATGGGCTTCCCCGTAACGTAATAGACTGTAATACCGTAGACAGCTTCAAACGTCGCTTAGATAAACACCTTGCGTCTAATGTCAGTAACGTAATAGACTGTAATACCGTAGACAGCTTCAAACGTCGCTTAGATAAACACCTTGCATCTAATGTCAGTAACGTAATAGAATGTAACACAGTAGACAGCTTCAAACGTCGCTTAGATAAACACCTTGCGTCTAATCCCTGACTTTCAATGTTTACTAATGAATAATTTTTGCCCATTACAGGTGGCAAGTTAGCCAAATTTCAACTACTTTCTATCTTTCCTATAAAATTTCCTTGTGGAGTTTTCTCTACCAACTCCACAAGGTTCTGACTCCTAACTTTATTTCCAGTACGGCTGAGGCCGGAGGGAGTGGAGGGTGGGGAGAGAGCCTTCTACTTTGCTATCCTTATCTATGACTATCACTGGGGAGAAATTCATTCTTCACCAGTAACCTTCTAATCAGATCACCCCGTGTGGACCGTAAGGTATGTTGTGGTCTGTGATTCTATGTAACTCACTCACTCTCTCTCTTACATGCACACACATCTAACACCTGTCTCTCCACACACACACACACACACACATGCACACACATATTCACAGTCCTCTCTCTCTCTCTCTCACACACACACACACACACACACACACACACACATCTAAAACCTCTCTCTCTCTCTCTCTCTCTCTCTCTCCACATACACACACAGTCATACACATTTAACACCTGTCCCTTCACACATCTGTCACACGGTACACCTGTTATTTCCCCTGGTCTGACCAAAGCTTTCCCTCACACCTGTTGCTTCTCTCTCTCTCTCTCTCTCTCTCTCTCTCTCTCTCTCTCTCTCTCTCTCTCTCTCTCTCTCTCTCTCTCTCTCTCTCTCTCTCTCTCTCTCTCTCTCTCTCTCTCTCTCTCTCTTCTCCTAACTTGTCTTTCCTTTCACTTTGTACTTCCCCCCAAACACCCCACCCCCTTCATTTTAGCTCCTCCCTCCCCTAATTCTTCCTTCCCCTTCTTCCCTCCCATTCCCACTCTGTTTTCCTTCTTTCCTCCCTCCCTCCCCCATTTCCCTATCCATCCCACATACCCTCTCCCTTCTTTCCTCCCTTTCCCACTCTTCTTTCCTCCCTTTCCCACTTCTTTCCTCCCTTTCCCACTCTTCTTTCCTCCCTTTCCCACTCTTCTTTCCTCCCTTTCCCACTCTTCTTTCCTCCCTTTCCCACTCTTCTTTCCTCCCATTCCTATTCTTCTTTCCTCCCATTCCTATTCTTCTTTCCTCCCATTCCCACTCTTCTTTCCTCCCTCCCTCCCTCCCCCATTTCCCTATACATTCCACAAAGCCTCTCCTGCCTTCCATAATTATACAGTAGCTCTCATGACTATTTTTACGAGAGAGTTTTAGTGTTGGTAAATCTGGAGCAATTGATTCCTCCAAACTCGTCCAAGCAACAGGCCATAATTATCTTTGTTCATCTGTTCCTGTTTCCTGACATAGTTTAGAGAAATCATGGCACTCCAATGTACAGTTGCCAAAAAAGGTATTGCGACAAATCTTGATAGAACTTTAACCCTAGTAATATCCACAACTATTTGTAGGGACTATAAGCATGTATAACAGAAGGAAATATATATATCCTTCTGTAATACATACTTATAAGCATGTGTAACAGAAGGAAATATACATATCCTTCTGTAATACATACTTATAAGCATGTATAACAGAAGGAAATATAAATATCCTTCTGTAATACATACTAAATAAACATGTATAACAGAAGGAAATATACATATCCTTCTGTAATACATACTTATAAACATGTATAACAGAAGGAAATATACATATCCTTCTGTAATACATACTTATAATATAGCATGTATAACAGAAGGAAATATACATATCCTTCTGTAATACATACTTATAATATAGCATTTATAACAGAAGGAAATATACATATCTTTCTGTAATACATACTTATAAAATAGCATGTATAACAGAAGGAAATATACATATCCTTCTGTAATACATACTTATAATATAGCATGTATAACAGTGTCACGGTTTGATCCGTGATCATAACGTAACGTACGTACATAGTAGGATGCTATATATTATATATATTAACAAGGGACACCACGTGTGGGGAATGTTCTATAAGGCATGGAACAGTGGTATTTTCCTCAGTCAGGAAGACAGAGACAGAGAATTTTGAAATATAGGAGTGCTGGTACCTGGTAATTAAGGAAGGTCATGTCAGGTCAGGTGAGGTCGAGTACCCACTCACTCCATCCCGTGTCTGGAGTCATTGCTACAAATTTTGCATTAATAACTATGCTATGGGGGCATTTATTACTTATTAAAATTGATTTTGAAGTGGAAGGGAATCATTTGCAAGCAGTTGCATGTTATGGGAAAAGTGATTTGCATGTATAACTAGGTATGAGTGACAACATGTAAACGTAGTCAAGGACTAGGCTATGCGAACACATGAGAGGGAGGACAAGCATGGCCGACAGTTGGGCCAGGTAGAAAAAAGGTTAAATGGGGAGGAGTCAGAAGGGTAATTAACCTCCACCACCCTTGTCCTGATTTTTGAAAATATATTTAGTTGGTAGCTAGACACTCGACGAAGAACACACCTCGTATCCAGCCCTCGTTGCTTTGCCTAGGGGCCTATAGTTTTAACGTAACGTCGAAATTGTTTAATTACTTTTTCACAAGACTTATTGTTAATTAACTCACTATTCATTCGCTAGACGAGAATCAGTAAGGTGTCATTATATAGGTGAGGAGAGGGCTGGCGGGAATTACGAGTGTGTGTGTGTGTACGAGGGACAGTAAACGAGTGTGGAATTGACATTGAAATATACCAACTGGGTTGCTTGATTTCCATTACTATTACGATAACGTAATTACCGTCTCCTGTGTGTGCGAGGGGAAGTGCTAGCTCGTGATAAGTATATTAAAGTAAAGTAATATTACTGTCCACGTGGACTACGAGCGACTGAGGGAAGCACGTGTAGAGAGGAGCGACGAGGAGTAAGTACCGTACGTATATAGCTATCTATTGGAGCGTGAACGGAAGTGTGTGTGTGTGATTTTTTTTATTGAATTTAATTATTCATTTGTTGGCTTGGAATTTATTAATAAATAGAGAAAATTGGCATTTTGTGTGGTAATTGACCCTTATTGCATGCTCTATAATCATACATATATAGCAGGACGAACCCAGAAATAAATTTATTGTGTTGGAGGGAAGGATACAGGGATATAACTCTGGTAACTCGCTGCAGCCAACCAACGAGATTACATATTAACCAGTAAGGTAAGCTTGGTAATTATTATAAAGCTACATTCATTGATATCTAATCAGTCCACCCCCACATAATTGGCGCCCGAACATGGGACCTGCTCTTTGTATTAATTCCAGTCACACACGCGCACACCTTCACGAGTAGATAGGTTACGGTTGTCCAGGAATTAAGGCAAAGGAAACAATAGAAAATATTTTAATATGTATACCGTAGCGGAATTAATGGAGGAAGCCCGAAGCTTGGGATATACAGATATTGTCGAGATTCGACAGTACGTAGAGCGTCGTCAAGAGGAAGACAGGCTCGAAAGGGTGAGTGTAAGGGAGGCAGAAAAGGAACAGAGAGAGGCTGAAAAGGAACAGAGAGAGGCTGAAAAGGAACAGAGAGAGGCAGAAGAGAGAGAGAGAGCGCATGAAAGAGAAAGATGGGCACACGAGCAGAAAATGGTGGAACTGCAAGCACAGGCGAATAGTAGTCAAAGCAGTATTGCAAGCCCGACTACAGTAACCCCGAGACTACAACTGGCGAAGTATGTAGAGGGAGACGAAATTGAACCGTTTATTGAGAGGTTCGAGATGCTTGCAGACACATACGTCTTTAGTGACGATGTGAAGAAAATAGAGTTCCTTAACCTGTTCGATGGTAAAGCACTTAGTATCCTCTACCGACTCGATCCTGACACCAGGAATTATGCGAGCATGAAAAAAGCTCTGTTGCAAGCATATGGGGTGACGGTCGATGATGCACGGAAGCAGTTTTTGAGTGCTTCCTTGCAAGATAAAGAGACCGTTGCACAGTTTAGTGCACGTCTCGCTAGCCACCTGGATCAGTGGTTTGATAAGGCCGAAACACCCAAGACGTTGGAGGGGGTAAAGGATTTGTTGCTTCGCACGCAACTAGAGAAGTCGTGTCCTCCAGAATTGTCAGCTCAACTCAAAACCCATAAGATTAATTGCCTCAAGGAAATGGTGGAAATGTCGGATGCACATTTTACCGCATACGGTTACCACACGCGGGTTCAGTCGTGTGAGAATTTAACTCAGTTAAATAAGCCTTCCCAAGACTCTGCTGGTTCATATAATAAATCGAGTAATAATGATTATTCACAGCAGCAGAGTCAGGTTGTACGTCAACAACCTAATCCTCTCTTTAATCACGCCAAGAAACAAGGCAATAATTATTATTCTCAGCAGTCAAGTCAGTACCGTTACCAGGGGAGAAGTAACGGGAAGAGTTATAATAATAACCACGGTGGTAATAAGGGTTATTATCAGCGATCGGCTGCTGCTACATATACATATAGTGAACCACAGTACCCAGCTGTAGGTACGGCAGCTACGGCTAGCGCTGCTGGGGAAACTCCCGAGGGTGGAGAAGGATATACCCAGCAGACGACGGAAGCTCGCCAGGGTGAGAAGGATGAAGGGTTACGTATTCACGGGGACCATCGGTGGTTTAAAGGGAAGTGCTAGCGTTGGGGCAGACCTTATGTCACGGTTGCCTGAGGAAATCGAGCGAGTAACTAATTATGGGTTATAGTTAGGATTAAATTACTCGTTTTATTGTTATCTTCGAGTGCAACGAGCACAAACCCTTTATCCAAACTCAGATTGGGGTTCACCTCGGTCTGATGTTTGGATATTGCATTGGGTCTTCCAAGACTTGGGTTTCAGCGGTTATCCCTGACTCGAGTCTTGGATGATTAATTAATATATATATATTGCCTTACAGGAACTGATGGCAGTTGGATGGTCTCCAGAATATTTTTTTTGCAATTTTATTATTACATATTATGTAACAATGACACAATGTATTACATACACCACACTTATATATTGTTTAAATGTGTACTATTGGTACTAGACATTACCAGGTATAATTATTCTTGCCACGGAGTTTCTCCTTAGATTTTCAAAGTTAAAGTAACTGTTAGGAGTTTTTCACTCATTGGCAAAAATAAACACTTAACTGGTATTGAGTCATGACACATACAAGAATGAGTGAAGTGTGAGTGAGTTGTTATTGTAATAGTTATACATGCAAAGACGTCATTACCACTTCATTATTTTATTAAACATTGCATAGAGCAATGTCTCTTCTGTGTGTGCGAATGTCACGGTTTGATCCGTGATCATAACGTAACGTACGTACATAGTAGGATGCTATATATTATATATATTAACAAGGGACACCACGTGTGGGGAATGTTCTATAAGGCATGGAACAGTGGTATTTTCCTCAGTCAGGAAGACAGAGACAGAGAATTTTGAAATATAGGAGTGCTGGTACCTGGTAATTAAGGAAGGTCATGTCAGGTCAGGTGAGGTCGAGTACCCACTCACTCCATCCCGTGTCTGGAGTCATTGCTACAAATTTTGCATTAATAACTATGCTATGGGGGCATTTATTACTTATTAAAATTGATTTTGAAGTGGAAGGGAATCATTTGCAAGCAGTTGCATGTTATGGGAAAAGTGATTTGCATGTATAACTAGGTATGAGTGACAACATGTAAACGTAGTCAAGGACTAGGCTATGCGAACACATGAGAGGGAGGACAAGCATGGCCGACAGTTGGGCCAGGTAGAAAAAAGGTTAAATGGGGAGGAGTCAGAAGGGTAATTAACCTCCACCACCCTTGTCCTGATTTTTGAAAATATATTTAGTTGGTAGCTAGACACTCGACGAAGAACACACCTCGTATCCAGCCCTCGTTGCTTTGCCTAGGGGCCTATAGTTTTAACGTAACGTCGAAATTGTTTAATTACTTTTTCACAAGACTTATTGTTAATTAACTCACTATTCATTCGCTAGACGAGAATCAGTAAGGTGTCATTATATAGGTGAGGAGAGGGCTGGCGGGAATTACGAGTGTGTGTGTGTGTACGAGGGACAGTAAACGAGTGTGGAATTGACATTGAAATATACCAACTGGGTTGCTTGATTTCCATTACTATTACGATAACGTAATTACCGTCTCCTGTGTGTGCGAGGGGAAGTGCTAGCTCGTGATAAGTATATTAAAGTAAAGTAATATTACTGTCCACGTGGACTACGAGCGACTGAGGGAAGCACGTGTAGAGAGGAGCGACGAGGAGTAAGTACCGTACGTATATAGCTATCTATTGGAGCGTGAACGGAAGTGTGTGTGTGTGATTTTTTTTATTGAATTTAATTATTCATTTGTTGGCTTGGAATTTATTAATAAATAGAGAAAATTGGCATTTTGTGTGGTAATTGACCCTTATTGCATGCTCTATAATCATACATATATAGCAGGACGAACCCAGAAATAAATTTATTGTGTTGGAGGGAAGGATACAGGGATATAACTCTGGTAACTCGCTGCAGCCAACCAACGAGATTACATATTAACCAGTAAGGTAAGCTTGGTAATTATTATAAAGCTACATTCATTGATATCTAATCAGTCCACCCCCACAAACAGAAGGAAATATACATATCCTTCTGTAATACATACTTATAATACCTACAAACAACTATGGACATATATATATATATTTAATGTTGCATCAATAGTTGTCGCAATACCTTTTTTGGCAACTGTACATCCACGAGTACTAATAGGTATACATCATTGGTTGAAGCTTTGAACAGTGTACCAATTCACCAACAAAGTAATTCCAATGGAGATGTTATTGTGCATTTATTTATTTGTTTACTGTCTCTCTCTAGGTATTGGAAGCACACCTGTATACTTATTAGTGCTCGTGACTGTACCAAATGTGTATTCATTAATTAACCTCTTCAAAGTGTGGTGTGAATGGTGGCAAATTGAACAATAATTGAGAAACCTGTTGTGTAATGACATGTGGTGTGTGATGATGTGTGTAATAATGATATAAAGATTAAAGCCAATATTTCATTTTAAGCATCAATCAATATGGAATGGACTATCTTTTCCATGATAATTATACCTCTATGTTACAGAATATAACATAGTACGGTACGGTACTGTACAACATAATATATATTATGTTACATGCATCTTGTTAAATATGGTAACAACAATGGACCGATCAGTTGTCATGTATGAATTAAACCATAGATTGTGATTCAATGTGAGAGAAATATCCACAACAATTGTTTCCATATCACAACCACACATACGTCAGCAGTGTGAAGGTTGGTAATACTGTATGTATGTATGTATGTATGTATGTATGGCCTTCATGTTGGACAAAGTTATCCTTCCACCCTTTCTTGCCAAGACCAGGTATTACTGTATTAGTGTATGTCAGTGTTGGACTGTATTGGTGTTTGTATGTCAGTGTTGGATTGTATATGTGTTTCGCTCCATGAATGACATAACTTAGTTTTATAGTGTCCTGGTGGTGACTCACTGATATTACTCACTTGCCTATATTAAACGGCTCAAATGTTCCCATGCAGTATAAACCGATCACATAATTTATCCCTATATGACTCAGCAATCAATATAGTTTTACTGTACGATAATACAGGTGTCAGATTTCTAATTTGATATAGAGCCACCAGTCCCCAGTGTATAGTGTTACAACCTGTTGTTATCATAGCATAGCATACTCACCAAACGTGTCATATAACATTGTGTGACAGGGGAACCACTGCAGCCTGTAACTCCCTACCTTACTGACAACACAAATCTTCCCTAAACCTCCTACCAACCTCTCCCTCTTCACCTATACTACCTCCATCCCTCCTACCAACCTTTCCTTCCTACCAACCTTTCCCTCCTTCCCTCCTACCAACACCTCCCTCCTACCAACAACTCCCTCCTTCCCTCCAACCAACCTTTTCCTCCTACCAACACTTCCCTCCTTCCCTCCGCAGTCCACTTATTATAAATTATATACTCCGACAAGAGTAGAACAGTCCCAGCATAGAGTGTAGGGCTTAATATTAAGCCAGACGGAGTTCAGTCCACTGGTAGGGAATACTAGACCATAAGCCGCACGTACATAAAATAATATATAATTGTAATTTAATAAAATCGCATTAGTATAGTTTACCATATAACAGTTACATTTTCTGTTTATCGACGCTCAGTACAAACCGAGTGGATTGCAAGGCGTATGATAAAAGCGAAGTATGTGTGATTAAGTAATTAGTCGGGTGTATTTTGTGACGAAAATGTCCTCTGTCCTCCCTCACTGTCACACACTTTCCGTGTGTGAATTCTTGGCGCTGTAGGTGGTCACATGACAATTTGTATAGCATGGCAGACAAACAGTCTCTTCATTTAGATATATAGCTACAGTAGCTAGTACTGTATTATACGAATAATTTATCCTCATATATATATATATATATATATATATATATATATATATATATATATATATATATATATATATATATATATATATATATATATATATATATATATATATATATATATATAAATGTACTGTATATTAAGACATAGTATATGAACCTTCCTGCTGTCATATATAAATTCCATGTTAGTTTTTCCATATTACATGGTATCTTTTCATTTCCTGCCAGCTTCGGCTGGAGGGAGTGGTGGGTAGGGAGGAGCCTTCTTCTTTGCTATACTTTCCCTCACTCTTGTAGGTTAGATAGAATAGCAAAACCAAGCAGCCTCGTAAGAACCAGTAGGTCTGTTGCTGTTTGAATTTCTTTATATTCTTTTATATTCCCTCCTACCAACTCCTCCCTCCCTCCTACCAACACCTCCCTTCCCACCATCCCTTCCCTCCTACCAACACCTCCCTCCTACCAACACCTCCCTCCTACCAACACCTCCCTCCTACCAACACCTCCCTCCTTCCAACCCCTCCCTCCCTCCTACCATCCCTTCCCTCCTTCCAACCCCTCCTTCCTTCCCTCCCTCCCTCCTACCAACCCTTCCCTCCTTCCCTCCCTCCCCCCCTTCCCTTCCTCCTACCAACCCCTCCTTCCTCCCCTTCTTCCCTTCTTAGATGAGAATATTCATGAAAATCATCAGGCTAAGTGAAGCTATACCTCCAGGCGAGATGACTGAGGTTGAGGTGCAGTGGAGGAAAGCAGAGAGAAATACAGGAGGAGAGGGAGGGGAAGGAAGAAAGAGAGGAGGAGGAGGAGGAGAGAGAGGTGAGGGAGGGAGAGGGGGAGGGACAGGAAGAAAGAGAGGAGGAGAAGGAGAGAAAGAGAGGTGAGGAAGGAGGAGGAGGAGGAGAAGGAAGAAAGAGAGCAGGAGGAGAAGGAGAAGGAGGTAAGGAGAGAGAGGTGAGGAAGGAGGAGGAGGAGGAGGAGGAGGAGGAGGAGGAGGAGGAGGAGGAGAAGGAGAGAGAGAGGTGAGGAAGGAGGAGGAGGAGGAGGAGGAGGAGGAGGAGGAGGAGAAGGAGAGAGAAAGGTGAAGGAAGAAAGAGGTGAGGGAGGGAAAGAGAAGGAGGTAATGAAAGAGAAGAAGTGGAGAGGGAGAGAGTTTTTGAAAGAGAGGAGGAGGAGGAGGTGGAGAGTGAGAAAGGTAAAGAAAGAGAGGAGGAATAGGATTGAGGGAAGATGGGGGAAAGACTTGAGAGAAGAGAAGTGAAATGTAAGAAGTAGGGATGAGGAGAAGGAGTAGGACGGAGAGAGCAAGAAAGAAAGGACTGAAAGAGGTGGAAGTAAGAAGGAATAGGAGGAGTATGAGAAAGGTAAGGAGGAAGAAGAGTAACTGTTGGAAGAAGTAGGAAGGAAGAGAAGGAGAAAGGTAAGAAGGAAGAGGAGTAACTGTTGAAAGAGAAAGATATGGAAGAAGTAGGAAGGAAGAGAAGGAGTATGAGAAAAGTAAGGAGGAAGAAGAGTTGAAAGAAAAATAATGGGAGGAAGTAGGAAGGAAGAGAAGGAGAAAGGTAAGAAGAAAGAGGAATAACTGTTGAAAGAAAAATAATGGGAAGAAGTAGGAAGGAAGAGAAGGAGAAATAAGATAAGGAATGGGAATGACAAGTGTAAACATAAGTCTGGCCTTTGGTATTAAAAACTCACTCATTCAACTGGAGCATTTGACATTACACTGTATTGGTTTCAGTGTAGGTGGGCGAAGATGAGTTATTATGATGATGTACAGGTCATTGGTGTTCGTGCAATATAACATTCATTGTACCGTACCCATTTTATTAGTAAACGTAATTTCTGACCAGAGACGAACTGCCGGCACCACACATACAGTGGTGGTCAATAATAATCATCCACATATGGGTAACTTAAACAATTTGCCGTTTAATGTTTTCATGTTCACATATAATGTTATTGTTTTAAGTAGTGTGTAGCTGCTTGTAGTAAATTAAACAATGGTACTTAACCTATTTATTGGAAAGTTTATCAGCTTAGGAACAGAGGGAAGCTGTCAAACTCTTACGTGAGTTACCCCTATATGGATTATTATATTTGACCGCGACTGTACATACACAGCATTCGAACTCAGCCTCAATAGGTGTACTGGGTGGGGGAAATGAACAATACCAGGCGATTCCCAGCTTTCTGCTCCTCACACTCTGGTCAGATATTATGTATCACGAGTGTACCACGCCATCATCAACACCACGGTTAATTATTCCTAACACCCGTAGTTTTAACAAATTTGAGGGCCCTTACTGGAGCTCTATGAACCCTCCAAATAATCCATGCCACAAAACGCTTCAGTGTTTCGAATAGGGAATCTGTTGCCTGGAGTAGTTTGGAGAATTCATAGAGCTCCAGTAAGGGCCCTCAATTTTTTTTTAAACTATCGGTGGTGTTTCGTGGCAGTATTTGAAGGACTCGTTTAGCCTACCTCCAATTTTCTGACAACATGACGAGGTCCCTGATTTAAGGTGGTAATTCTTTCTTTGGTACATTGGAGTGCCTTGATTCCTCCAAATTATGCCAGGAAACACGACCAGAGGAGCAAAAATAATGGTGTTCTGTTACTTGGAATAGTTTGGAGGATTCAGTTGCTCCAGATTTACCAAAACAAAACTTCCCTTTAAGAGCGTGTCTCCAGGATTCTGACCCCTACAGTGGGATATATACTGTAAGTCTCAATACTCATATGTATAACGCAAATAAATGGCTGACTAACGATTTCACTTTCTCATACGATTTGATTATTTTGAATAGTGAGTAGCTGTGTGTGTGTGTGTGTGTGTGTGTGTGTGTGTGTGTGTGTGTGTGTAGTAAATTAGAAGATATATATATGTGTGTGTGTGTGTGTGTGTGTGTGTGTGTGTGTGTGTGTGTGTGTGTGTGTGTGTGTGTGTGTGTGTAGTAAATTAGAAGATATATATATGTGTGTGTGTGTGTGTGTGTGTGTGTGTGTGTGTGTGTGTGTGTTGTAAATTAGAAGATACGTGTGTGTGTGTGTGTGTGTGTGTGTAAATAGTGAGTAGCTGCTTGTAGTAAATTGGAAGATGGTAGAAAATGATGCAATAAAACGCCAGCATATTGATGTAACCTAATGATAATGATAATGGTGGTGATGGTGATGATATTTATGGTGATGATAGTGGTGATAAAAAACAACATATCTATATCCGCTAATGATGGTAATGGTGATATTTATGGTGATGATAGTGATGGTGGCGATGGTGTGGTAGTGATGATAGTGGTGATGGTGTGGTAGTGGTGATGGTGTGGTGGTGATGGTGTAGCAGTGATAGTGATGATAGTGTAGTAGTGATGTAGTGGTAATGATAAAAAAAAATAAAAAAAAATAACAGATTATTTTTCCATCGACCATCAACAACAACTACAACAAAATAACTATAATTTTTCATATCCAAGTCACTCGTGTATTGAGGAATATCATGATGATAAACTGAGGCTAATTCTGTTGATACTGCATGATCATTCGACTCGGGGACAAAAAAAAAAAAAAAAAAAAAAAAAAAAAAAAAAAAAATGAAAATAAAAATAAATAAAAATACCATTGCTGACAGAATCCAAGTTGTGATTACACCGAAGAGACAGCCAGCAACCACGCACGCACGCACACACGCATTGGTTGTTGACACGAGTTGTTTGTCTTTCTTTGTGATACAGATTCACATTGAATTATCTGGGAGCAAATGGCATAGTTTTTTTTTTCTCTCTCTCTGCCCACACACACCAGCCAAGACAAATAGAGAAAAGTTTATTTTGGATTTTTTATGTAAAGCTGGAATGTATCTGAATACTACATACTTTTTTACTTTTTTTTTGTATACAAGCTTTGTTCATTCAGATATATTTTGTTTCTTATGGTATATAAGTACAGGGAGGGATCTGCTAATGATTGTTATGTTCAACAAATTGTAAACTTGCCAAAGAGTTCTGTCCTAATATTTACATAATTTGGACCAAAGGATAACATTACTCCAGTGTTCAAATCACTCGACATAATTGTATTGCCATTTTTTAACGTTTATTTATATTGTGTTGCAAAATATTATGTTTCAATATGTAAATCAATCGTTGGTGCGAAAACTAAGAGGGACGTTCTGTATTATATTAGTCTGTTCAAAACTTGTGTTCCACTATAGCCTCTCATGCTTAGATAGATAGAAATAGATAGATAGAAATAGATAGATAGATAGATAGATAGATAGATAGAAATAGATAGAAATAGATAGATATAGATAGATAGATAGATAGATAGAGATAGTTAGATAGATAGATAGATAGATAGAAATAGTTAGATAGATAGATAGATAGATAGATAGATAGATAGAAATAGATAGATAGATAGAAATAGATAGAAATAGATAGATAGATAGATAGATAGAAATAGATGGATAGATAGCTAGATAGAAATAGATGGATAGATAGCTAGATAGAAATAGATAGATAGATAGATATATAGACAGATAGAAATAGCGATAGATATACAGAGAGAAATAGCTAGATAGATAGAGGCCAGTGGAACACAAATTTTGAACAGAGTATAGTGAGGACCTACAAGTACAGTACAGTTGCCCAAGAAAAGACTGTAACCAAATTTGGTGGTGTGTGGCAATATCTGGCAACTGCTTCATAGTAAACACTCCTATTTTATCAATGGATCACTCAGAACCTATATCCGTTGTAAGGATGAAACCAATAAAATCGATCCATACAAAAGGTTGATACAATACGAGTGTGTAATTTGGAGCAGCTGCCAGATATTGCCACACACCAGCGAATTTGGTTGCAGTCTTTATCTTGGGCAACTGTACAATAATTATTCACTTTTATCCCACCAGATCGGACAAGGAAACAAATCTTCGTGTTCCACAATACAAAACAGCAATGGTACAGTTGAGGGGGTGCGGAAGTAGGGGGACAGGCTTGACTGGGGTCGGGGTTAGGGGTGTGCGGGAATATTGGACAGACTTTCTACCCACCCCAAGCCTGTTCCCCTATTCCCTCACCCCCCAAACCCCCTTAAGCCTGCCCCTACTCGCACCCCCCCCCCTTAATTTGTATTTATGTATGCTCATGACAATAACAAACATTTGAGAGAGAGAGAGAGAGAGAGAGAGAGAGAGAGAGAGAGAGAGAGAGAGAGAGAGAGATATCGATCCATTCTTCATTCCAGCTCCGTTTTCTCACTCACTCTCTCTCTCACTCTCTCTCTCACTTACTTACTCACTCGTTCACTCACTCGCTCATTCATTTACTCACTCGTTCGTTCACTTATTCACTCACTCTCTCACTCTGTATTTCTGTCTTCAATATCTTTTAACATTTCCTTTGTATTTCCTTTGTCCAGCAATAATCAAATATCCACCAACACTTTCCTTCCATCGTATTAAATATCTTGCTAATAAAGAACAACACATGTATGTATGATTTTGCACCACCTAAAAATAAAAATAATAATAATAATAATAATAATAATAATAATAATAATAATAATAATAATAATAATAATAATAATATGCATCCACACTTTCCTTCCATCGTAGTAAATATCTTGGTAATAAAGAACAACACATGTATAATTTTGCACCACCTCATAATAATAATAATAATAATAATAATAATAATAATAATAATAATTGAGGGTGTTGAGTTGACGTAAGGTGTTGTTGTTGTATGATTATATTTCGATATGATACTGATTTATTTTGCACGATGGAAGGAAAGTGTGGGTGGATAATATTTGATTGTGGCTGTATTTCCTATAATACATTATCCGTTTTCTCTCTCTCTTTTCTCCCATCACAAACTTCTTCTAACAAACACATCCTTGACCGACAACAACAAACCATTTCTACTCACAACAACAACAACAACAACATCAACAACACATTCCTATTCTAGCAACCCATTCTTTCAACAACAATAGCAATCTATTCCTTCCCAACAACAACAATAACAGCAACAACAACAACAGTAACAACAACAGCACCCACAATCTATTTCTTCCTACCACAACAGCAACAACAACAACAACAGACCTACAATAACAACAGCTTCTCAACATCTGTGTGTGTGTGTGTGTGTGTGTGTGTTAGTGTGTGGTGGCATGCATCCTGTGTGTATGTATGTGTGTGTGAGCAGTGGTATCCAATGTGTGTGTATGTGTGTGTAGTAGTATCCAGTGTGTGTGTGTGTGTGTGTGCAGTGTGTGTATGTGTGTATGTGTGTGTGTAGTGGTATCCTGTTTCTTGCGTGTGTGTGTAGTGGTATCCAATGTGTGTGTGTGTGTGTGTGTGTGTAGTGGTATCCAATGTGTATGTATATGTGTGTGTGGTATCATCGTGTGTGTGTTGGTGTTGGTGGTGGTGTAGTGAGTCCCTCAGCGGGGCCTCCATCTCATCACCTCTTGCGTCGCCTGGGGCCTCTTGTACTGAAAGGAACCAGGAGGCCACGCAAACACTGCCACCACCACCATCACTACTACTACTGCTACCACTACTACTACCACCACACAGATGATGCAGAGAAAGAGAGAGAGAGAGAGAGAGAGAGAGAGAGAGAGAGAGAGAGAGAGAGATACAAGGAGTTACAAGGACAAGTAGCACCTCAAAAGGTCTTACAACCCATACCAAGGAGGTACCGTAGGTGTAGTAGTAGTTGCTAACTAATAGTGAGAGAAAAATATAGTAAAGAGAAGGCTCTCCCCACCCACCTCTCCCACCCACATTGCGGGTATGGAAATGGAAATGTACCTAACCCGGAGGAAAATAGGCTGGACTAGGAAATTTGTGTACAGAAAAGGAGGAAAAATCACTTTAACTCTACCAGGCTTGGCAGAACTTTGTCTAACTGTTTCTTGAACTGTTCTATTGAGGAACTATCAACTACCTCTGCTGGTAGCTGATTCCAGACATTGCAGATTTTATTTGTGAAGAAATTACCTAACGTATTATGGCGGAAGCGTTTCAAGTCTAGTTTCCATCCATGGTTTCTAGTTGCATTAGTGTTTAAGCTAAACAGGCACTGATAAATAATCAATGTTTTCATATCCACGAAGGATTTTGAAAACTTCAATTAGTTGACCTCTCAAGCGTCTGGTCTCTAATGAGAAGAGACCTAGTGCCTGCAGCCTTCTCTGGTAGCCCATGTGTTTAATTGATGGGATCAGTTTGGTGGCCCTAGCCTGGACTCTCTCAAGCCTCGCAACGTCTTTCTTGAGAGTCAGCGACCAGAACTGCACAACATATTCCAGATGTGGATAAACCAAAGAATTGTACAGAGTGAGGACTATCTCTGTTTCTAAATCTAAATTGCCTCTTTATGTAACCAAGAAGCCTCTGGGCTTTCTTCTCTACTTCAAGGCACTGCTTGGAGAATTTGAGGTCACTGCTGATCAGTACACCTAAGTCTTTCTCCAAGTCAGTACTACTAATTTCACTTCCCAACAGAGAGTAACTGGCTCTCTGGTTGGCTGGACCTATGTGCATCACTTTACACTTGTCCAAATTGAATGGCATCTGCCATCGTTCAGACCACTTTCCTACTTTCTCTAGGTCTTTATGTAATTGTTCTACCTTTTCAAATGATGAAGCATTACACCCTAACTTGGTGTCAGCAGCAAATTTTGCAATTCGACTGAAAATGCCCACATCTATATCATTAATGTAGATCATAAAGAGTAGCGGACCTAGAACTGAACCTTGAGGAACCCCACTTGTGACTGATGCCCAACTTGAGGCTTCCCCATTGATTACTACTCTTTGGCGCCGGTCAGTTAGCCAATTCTCAATCCATTTAGCAAGCATGCCCCTTATTCCCAGTGCACGGGTTTTTGCCATCAACCTCTGATGAGGTACTTTATCAAAGTCTTTCTGAAAGTCCAGATAAAGGATGTCTATTGCCCGGCATTGGTCATACTCAGAAAGCATACCGTGGAAAAATTCAATCAAGTTGGTCAAACATGAAAGCCAATGCCTAAAACCATGATGTGAATCATACGATATATTATATGATTGTAGAGGAAAGGTTGCTCAGTCGTAGAGATGGAGTTTTGACAAAGTACTCCTCTGTATTGCACCAGATATCCCACTCAATAACATCACCCAGCAAGTCCCGAGGATAATGGAAGTCCAAGAGTAAAAACAATTCCCCACCTTTAATCAACGTTATAAACAAGTCACAAGACACTCCATCCACAAATAACACTCGCCACTGGTACAGCAATAAGTCACACACAATTATCATTCGCCACTTGTAGCACAATAAGTCCAGGGGTGAACAAGACTCTTCCAGGTGGTAGCAGCAGGGTAGGCTACACAATGTGGGAGCGACGCTCAGACCACACTTTGTACACTTGCAAGTACGTAGACGGTGTTGAGTAAGTAGAGTACGTAGAGTAAGTGGGTGTGACACGGAAACGGCCCAGTGACCGTGACAACCCGAAGAGTAGTCTTTGGTGGAGGACAGAGAAGGTGGAGGTGTGAGAGCTCTGGAGTCTCAGTCTGCTCTGCCCGTTGTTGAAGGAAGCAGTCCATGACGTTGGCTTGGTTTGGAGTCGAGACTGACAAACAATACAGCATGAGCTAGAAAATATGAAACAGATATAGACTCCGAATCATATGAAAATGAACTGGATGGTATAATGAATCCATTAGATTAACACTTAAGCAAATAAGGTAGTTTTCCCTTACACTCCTCCACACCAAGACTCGATATGAAGTATCGAGCATTAAAATATATACAATAATTTGAACAAATATCGATTAGTTTACCAATAAAAAGTTACACTCTGCTTAACAAATCAGCACCTATGTTATCCTTGCCAGAGATATATACTATCCTAAATCTGTAGCTTTGCAAACAAAGAGCCCAACGCAATAGTCTGTCATTGCCTCCCTTAAAATGAGTTAGGTATACAAGAGGTTTATGATCAACTTCTAAAATGAATTCTTTACCTCTTAAATAATAATCAAAATGCTTGATACCGAATACTATCGCTAGGCATTCCTTTTCAATTGTACTATACCTATTTTCTCTGTCAAGGAGCTTACGACTAGCATACGCCACGGGATGGGGAGTATCCTCTGTATACTGTAGGAGAACAGCACCCAAGCCATGGTTGGACGCGTCTGTCCGAAGCACGAAAGGACGACTGGAATCCGGGAGTTGTAGGATGGGACGAGAGTGTAGAGATTTCTTCAGGTGTTCGAAACAAGTCAACAATTCTTCTGTCCATACCAAAGATTCAGGAGCACCTTTCCGAAGCAGATCGGAGAGGCTGGAAGTATAAGATGAGGCATTAGGAATAAATGCCCTATAAAAAGATACCATACCCAGGAATGATCGTAGCAGTTTCTTTGTCCCGGGAGGAGGTACTCTCATTATCGCCTCTACTTTAATCTTCTGAGAATGTAGAGTGTATCCATCTACCACAAATCCCAAGTACTGGATTGAATTGAATCCAAAGCGACACTTAGACGGACGTGCTGTCAATCCATGTTGTCGTAGGCGATGAAGTACGGCGAGAAGAGCCTGGAGATGAGTTTCCCACGTCTGTCCATAGATGAATATATTATCAAAATAAAATGTAACTCCACTTAGGCCAGCCAGGACAATCCTCATTAGTCTAACGTAGGTGGCACAAGCCGTAACCAACCCAAAAGGAAGTCTAGTAAACTCCATGAGGCCAAGGTGTGATGGAAATGCAGTGTAAGTCATTGCTCTATCGGTTAAAGGCACTTGATAGTATGCCTTGGTTATATCTATCTCTGAGAAGTACTTACTGCCATAGAATTTATGAAGGTCTTCCGTGATGGATCCGATTGGTTCAGCATCGAAGGTAGTGATGGAATTCAGCATTCTGAAGTCTATAGCGAGGCGGTAACTGCCGTCAGACTTCTTCACCATCAGAACAGGGGAGCAATGAGGTGAAGTCGATGGTTTGATGATTCCCTGAGCAAGAAGTTGTTCCACTTCCTGTTCAAAGAAAGGTTTTAAGTGAAGAGGAATAGGATAATGTTTAGGTTTTATACGCTCAGTTGTACACACATCTATATCATGCTTAATGGACAGTGTACATCCAGGTAATTCTGAAAGAGTGTCATGGAAATCTTCCATGATGCACTCGAGATCGTCTCGTTGTTCTGCAGTGACCATATTTCCTACTTCTGGAAATTTGTTAGAGTCTGGGGTATCTGAGCGACCATCAGGTGTTACTGGCATCTCTATATCCTCCATACACTCCACACCGTTTCCTGTAGACAAATTTTGGACTTCGCAAGCAACAGTCGGTTCATCCAGGAGGGTTGCTTGGTTCACCGAGGTACGACGATGATATCTCTTCAAGAGGTTGGCATGATATAGCTTAGGCTTACCCTTATCATTAATCACGTAATTCACTTTATTTTTCCGTTCAATAACTGGATATGGCCCACTCCAAGACATGAGTAACTTGCTCTTAGAATCGGGGAGGAGGACAAGTACTTCATCTCCCTGTTTAAATTGCCTGTCTTGTGATCGCAAATCGAAGTAAGACTTGTACTTCATTGCACTGACATCAGCATTCTCAGCAGCAATCTTGGCACATTCTGCCAGCTTATCCTGGAGTTCAATCACATATTGAAAACATGAACGTTGATCGTCGTCTAATTTGGCATCTTCCCACAAATCTCTTAGAATGGAAAGAGGTCCTCTTACTCTTCTGCCATACAGCATCTCGAAAGCAGAGAATCCTGTTCGATCACTTGGCATTTCTCGAAGTGCAAATAGAGTAGCAGGGAGGTATCTGTGCCACTCACGAGGCTTGTCAGAGCATAATTTCCTCAAAGAAGCTTTCAAAGTAGCATGGAATCGTTCCACTCTTCCGTTACCACTTGGATGGTAAGGGGTAGTGAAAAGTGGCTTAGTACCGAGTAACCTATGAAGTTCTCCCATCATCTTAGAGGTGAATTGAGTTCCTCTATCTGATAGAATCTCTGTAGGGATGCCAACCCTAGAGAAAATAGTTAGCAATGCTTCAGCAACAGAAATGGAAGTGATTTCCTTTAAAGGAACTGCCTCTGGGAAACCAGTAGCAAAGTCTATCAGTGTTAGTAAATAACGATGTCCTTCTGATGACGGAGGTGAGAGAGGTCCAACTATGTCCACAGCCACTCTCAGGAAGGGTTCAGATATAATAGGAAGTGGTTTCAATGGGACTGGTTTAACTTTCCCTTTTACAGACATTCTCTGACACTTGTCGCAAGATTTACAAAATGTTCTTATGTCACTCCACATGCCTGGCCAATAAAACTGTTCACAAATTTTCATACCTGTTTTACGATGTGATAGATGACCAGCTAATGGGCTTTCATGAGCAAGGGTTAACACTTGTCGACGACACTCCGATGGGACAACAAGTATTCTTTTCCCGCCCTGGGTGTCTGAGATTGAAGAGCGGCAGATCCGGTAATACAATCCGTGGCACAACTCATAACCATAAGTAGATCCAGTCCTAGTCACCTCTTCTTCACCAGTAGATGCCTTGTCCCTTATAGCAGAAAGAGATGGACATGAAGCCTGTAAGCGAGAGAATTCATCAGGGTTTACAGATAATGGTTCAAGCAAGGGTAACACAAGTGGGTGAATCTTCTTAGCACGACCAGCTCGCGTCTGAACTGCTCGTACGTTTTCTTCGTGAGTCGGCAGCAGAGAAGCCTTGTCTGGATCAGGATCATCCGGTGGGCGTACTCCTGGAACATTACCTATAAGGATACTACAAAGTTTTATCGGGGCTCTGACAGCATCGACCCATCCTTCCAAATATGGACAACGAATGTAACATCTCACCAATGGAAAGTCGTCTACTCGACCCAGATAGTCTGTAACAGAGACCCTTTTACAACTTGACACGTCTACATCTGGCAAAGCTTCTTCCGACACAACCACACAAGTACAACCAGTATCTCGAATGATTGTGGACACTCTCGAACCATTAATAGTACCAGAAGTAAAATATTGTTGGGGTGATGGTTTAGAAAAGCAAACTCCAATTTTATAGGGGGTCTTTGCTTCATGTGTAAATTTGGATTTAAACAAACTGGGATTTTGAGGACAATTTGGTCTAATGTGGCCTACCTCTCCGCAGTTGTGACACTTCATAGGAGCTTTCCGGACCAGAGGTGGAGAAGTTTGGTGTGGAAAATCCTTCACAGGGCTGTAGGGTTTCTTGGGACGGTCCATAGCTTGTCGATTCCTGGGATAAGCGTTGTGAGCTGCAGTCCAGATATCTGCTCGTCGGACAGCTTCGGATAAGGACTGGACATCATTCTCCTTCAGGAACATACGAAGCTCTGGGTTAAGAGAAGCTAGGAACTGATCCAAAATAATAAAAGATTTTAATGATGAGTAAGTTTGCCCCACACCACAAGAGTCGAGCCAATGCTCTAACAAACGACACAGATTAATAGAAAATTGTTGGAAGGTTTCACCAATACCAATTCGAGCAGACCTAAAACTGCTTCTATAATGATCTGAAGTCTTGCGAAAACTCCTCAAAAGAGCTGCTTTCAGCTGTTCATAGTCTCCCGTCACTTCATCAGATAGGGTAGTGTAAATGTCTGCTAACTTACCCGTCAGAAGACTTCCCAGTTGGATAGCAAATCCACTTTCTTCAATGTGTAGCAATGAAGCGATACGTTCAAAACGAGTGAAGTATGAAGCCAAGTCTTCATTTTCTTGATATCGGGGTAAAGACGGACGAGGGGTTGAAGTCGCATCTGTAGACATTGAAGCACCCATTGTTTCAGAGGGTGGAGCTCTTCGTATATCAAGTTTAAGTTGTTCAAGAGCGAGAATGTGCTGACGTTCCTTTTCTCGTTCTGCTCGTTCTCGTTCCTCTCTCTCTCTCCTTTCTACTCTTTCTTGTTCCCTTTCTTCCCGCTGTCGGGACTGTTCACTAGATACAAACTCCTTTAGCTCCTCGTTCTGGTATCCAAGGTCCCGACCAAGGTTAACCAACTCCTGAATTGACGACATTGCAACAGTAGAATAAAATATATACAACAATAAACAACAAGATGGTTACCCAAAGGAAATAAGAAATAGCCAAAAAATATAGTAACAAATAACCAAGAATGGCAACAACAAAAATACCAACGCAACAGCGAACACTGCAGCAAACAGAAAAACAACAACAATAACAAAATAGTTCAATGCCAGAAGAGTTACCTCTGCACCTGACAATATCGGGATCACAAACCAGAGTCCAGCAAAGACGCACCTGGCGTGTCTATACAAACAATGAGATCCCACAACACTCAATCACCAAACACTTACTTCCGAGCCCAAAGACAGCAAGTGGGAATAGGAAGATACATCTGATACCCACGGCGATTAGTGATGAATCCTAGACTTCTTGATCCGTCGAGCCCGGGTTGATGGAGGAATCCTGGCGAGGTCGCCACTTGTAGAGGAAAGGTTGCTCAGTCGTAGAGATGGAGTTTTGACAAAGTACTCCTCTGTATTGCACCAGATATCCCACTCAATAACATCACCCAGCAAGTCCCGAGGATAATGGAAGTCCAAGAGTAAAAACAATTCCCCACCTTTAATCAACGTTATAAACAAGTCACAAGACACTCCATCCACAAATAACACTCGCCACTGGTACAGCAATAAGTCACACACAATTATCATTCGCCACTTGTAGCACAATAAGTCCAGGGGTGAACAAGACTCTTCCAGGTGGTAGCAGCAGGGTAGGCTACACAATGTGG
This sequence comes from Petrolisthes manimaculis, assembly GCA_034508575.1. Taxonomy (NCBI): domain Eukaryota; kingdom Metazoa; phylum Arthropoda; class Malacostraca; order Decapoda; family Porcellanidae; genus Petrolisthes; species Petrolisthes manimaculis. The sequence continues at coordinate 13,133 of JAWZYT010005017.1, read as the reverse complement.
GAGCGACGCTCAGACCACACTTTGTACACTTGCAAGTACGTAGACGGTGTTGAGTAAGTAGAGTACGTAGAGTAAGTGGGTGTGACACGGAAACGGCCCAGTGACCGTGACAACCCGAAGAGTAGTCTTTGGTGGAGGACAGAGAAGGTGGAGGTGTGAGAGCTCTGGAGTCTCAGTCTGCTCTGCCCGTTGTTGAAGGAAGCAGTCCATGACGTTGGCTTGGTTTGGAGTCGAGACTGACAAACAATACAGCATGAGCTAGAAAATATGAAACAGATATAGACTCCGAATCATATGAAAATGAACTGGATGGTATAATGAATCCATTAGATTAACACTTAAGCAAATAAGGTAGTTTTCCCTTACAATGATTCAAGATGATATACTATTCTATCTGCAACTATACCCTCCAATACCTTTCCTACTACAGATGTAAGGCTGATTGGACGGTAGTTTCCAGGAAGATGGCGATCTCCCTTTTTAAATATGGGAGTCACATTTGCTTCCTTCCAGTCAGATGGGACCTCTCCTGTTTCGAGTGATATATTGAAGATAGCAGCCAGGTAAGGGGTTACCTGGCCACATACCTTTAACTTTAGACTTGGGTACTTGCAGTGAGAACCTAATCATATTATGGTCACTTCCTCCCAATGGCTCATCTACAGTCAAGCTAGAGACAAGGTCATCTTCAGAGGTGAATACAAGATCTAATATATTGGTTCCCCTTGTGGGCTCAGTCACCCACTGAGTCAAGAAGGCTTCATCAGCAAAGTCAATGAGCCTTCTTGATTCTGCATCTCCCGTTTTATCTACCCAGTTACCATGGCAGTTGAAGTCACCTAGTAAAATGGTAATCTTCTCCCCTATTAGATCACTAAGTTCATTATATAACTTAGAATCATCATCAATGGGTTGGTGTGGTGGACGGTAGACAACAATGAATCTATACACTCCACTTCCCACTGTCATGTCAACACCTAACACTTCTTGTTCTGACCCGACTTTGTAGATCACTGGATCTAGGGAGTCTCGGATATACAGGGCTACTCCTCCTCCCTCCCGATCGGGTCGATCTCTATGAAATAATCTAAAGGTAGGGATATGGAATAGATCTGTCCTGAAAGGCATTTGACAGATCTTTTGGTGCCATTTACTGCACCAAAGTGCCTATCCTGACCCTTGACTTGAGAGTCACCAACCAATATGGCCTCCCTGTCTTCAGAGCAGAGAAGTGCATATCAGTTGGAAGTTGTTGTGGGTTCTGGGTTTGGAGGTTTATGACTACATTTAGCAGCCTTCCGTCCAGTTACCAGAGTAAACCCATCAGAGTTCTCATTTGGAGAACTCTGTGACCCTCTAGGGTCACTTGTGCTTGGAGCAGTAGGCCTTGCTCCTTTCTTTGTTTTGTTTTCTTTTAGTTTCCTTTATTTTCTTTACCTTCTCTGTCTACTATTTTATTAATAAACTCCTCTGAGGTTGATGGTTCCTCGGTGCAGCTACGCTGACCAACATAACCAGCCCTCAGGGTTTCTACCATATCTTGCAAAATCTCAATTTGATTTTTCAAGTCATTCGTCACCTGCAAGTGCTCTTTCTTTTCTGAGCTTGCAGAAGTCACAAGGTGTAGGGTGGTCCATTAGGTCTTTGTGGCTTGCACCACTAAAGTCCTCAGTCCACCTGTAGACCTCACATTCCGGACATACAAACTTTCTACAAGCAGGTCCGTTCTTTGACTTGGGTTTCTGATCCATTGTTGTTGTTTTGAATATTCTAACAAGTTCTAATGTGTCAAAAACAAGAAAAACTATCAAAATAGAGAGAGAAAAACAAAAACACTGCCACCACCACCACTACTACCACTACAACCACCCCTACTACTACTACCACCACCACCACCACTAATACTACAACCACCACCACTACCACTACAACCACCACCACCACTGCAACCACCACAGAGAGAGAGAGAGAGAGAGAGAGAGAGAGAGAGAGGGATGAGACGAGTGATAGAGGGATAGAGAGAGAATAAAGGTGTAAAGGAGAGAGAGCTGAAGAGAGTGAATAGGCTTGGGACAGAGAGAGGTGGGGATACAAACAAATGCAGAGGAAATGGAACAACAGCTCACCTTTTGGCCCTTACGAAATTGTTTGGGTCTATGCTATTAAATTCGAGAGAGAGAGAGAGAGAGAGAGAGAGAGAGAGAGAGAGAGAGAGAGAGAGTGGAAAGGCTATATATAGGAAAGGAGATATATAGATGGTAAGTGGGAAAAAAAGAACTGTAGTAAACGAATGAGGAGGATGGAGAATGAAGGAGAAGAGAAGGGAAGAGGAGAGCGAGAGGGATGTGGAGAGAGGGGGGGAAGGGGAGGGGGATGTGGAGAGAGGGGGGAGGGGGAGGGAGAGGAGGGGGATGTGGAGAGAGGGAGGAGGGAGGAAGGGGGAGGGGCTGGAAAGAGGGGAGAGAAGACGGATGGAAAGTAAGATTGGGAAACGTGAGAGGAGAGGAAGAGCGGTGAGAACGAGAGAGATGGATGGACAGAGAGAGAGAGAGAGGGGGATGGACAGAGAGAGAGAGAGAGAGGGATGGACAGAGAGAGAGAGAGAGAGAGAGAGAGGGATGGACAGAGAGAGAGAGAAAGAGAGAGGGATGGACAGAGAGAGAGAGAGAGAGAGGGATGGACAGAGAGAGAGAGAGAGAGAGAGGGATGGACAGAGAGAGAGAGAGAGAGGGATGGACAGAGAGAGAAGTAAGCCAGTTTCACAAGGATACAGGTGTGTGGATATATAATTATAAAGGTATAGGTAAGCAGTGACCATTACCAAGTATAGACCATTCATTATTACAGTGCAGTGATAATTGATATGTATTTTCACTATGTATACAGTACGGTAGATACTTGTTGCCCATCAAATAATGTTCAGATAGGACAGTGTTATGTATTTTTACTATGTTCCTTTGGGCAGTAAACAACTACCACAGATATGTTTAAATTAAAAAAAAAAAAAAAAAAAAATGTTCAAAATGTTCACCCTCAACACTAACACATAATATAATTGATCACAATCCTGTAAAAAATAAATATATATTACAATGTGTTCGTCCACCTACTTTAGCACCACTATTTGTGTATTTCAGTAATTCCAAGATTTTGAAAATACTGTAGTTAAGGGGGTGTGAATAAAGGGACAGGCTTGGGGGGGGGGGGTTGGGGGTGCAGGAGTAGGAGGGCAGACTTGGGAGGGTTTTGGGGGGTGCGGGAATAGGGGGACAGGCTTTCTACCCACCCTAATCCTGTCCCCCTATTCCCGTAACCCCCCAGTCCCCCCTCAAGCCTACACCCCCTTAAATTAATTAAAAAAAAAAAAAAATAGTATTTAAACATTTTCAGATTTATGTATATTTTTTATGCTGTTATTCTATTGTATATTCATTTTCTTTTTGGCATCATTAAGTTAAGGGACCCTGTGATAATAACTATAGTCAGAAAATTGAAGTTAAATGAGTCTTTCAAATATTGCCACGAAATACCACCTATAGGGAAGGAACGTGTGTTGTGGCATAGTCAGAAGGAATCAGAAGCCTCCAATTTTCAAACACGATCACAGGGTCCTTAAGGGAAATGATCATTTAGTAATCACAATCTGACTCTGCTAACGAAGTGGAGCAGTAAAGAAGCAAAAGTCGTTCAAGTGAGAAGTTATTACGCGGAGCACCGAAGCAAACGCCTGGAGAATCTACCTTAAGGACCCTGTGATCGTGTTTGAAATTGGAGGCTTCTGATTCCTCCTGAACATACCACGAAACACGCTCCTTCCATATAGTTGGTGTTTCGTGGCCATATTTGAAGGACTCATTTATCTCCAATTTACTGACTACATCACAGGGTCCTTAAGGGGGGAAGTACAGTCATAAGCACTAATAAATATACAGCTTGGGTTGAAGATTTGTGAATAGTCCACCACTATCACAAACAAAGTCATTCCAATGGAGATCTTACCAATTAGTGCTCGTGACTGTACATCCTCAGTCATCGTCTCAAGAGTTAGTTAAGGGGGTGTGGGAGTAGGGGACAGGCTTGGGGGGTTTTGGAGGGGTGCGGGAGTAGGGAGACAGGCTTGGGAGGTTAGGGTGGGATAACTAATTCCTTCAAACTAATCCAAACCACAAAACAACATTATTTTTGTAAATCTGATTCTGTCTCCCGGTTTATACTTTGTAGGATTCAGGGTGTAATGAACCCAAGGTGTATTATTATATCACCTTATTTCCTCAGCTTTACGACTACTGGCTGAGACGACCGTAATGCTACCAGCCTCTATCATTCCACAACTCGCTAGATATTTATATTTCCTGTTTCACTATCTTTCACCCCCTTATATTGAACGTAGAGAGAACACACACACACACACGAATACACACACACACACGAATACACACACACACACGAATACACACACACACACAGACATAGACACACACACACACACACAGACATAGACACACACACACACGAATACAAACACAAACACACACGAATACAAACACACACACACATGAATACAAACACACACACACACACGAACACACACACACACACACGAACACACACACACACACAATAAAAGAAAAATAGGACACTAAAGTTAATCAATGAAGAAGACGACGACAAAGGAGGAGTCGTATAAAACTAAAAGTAGACCATAGAAAAATTTGAGGAAACTGATATTAGAGAAGAGAAATAATGTTACAGTGCTGCCCAAGAGTTGATATATTTCACCAAGAGTTGATATATTTCACCAAGAGTTGATATATTTCGCCAACCCATTTGGAAGTGACACGTGGTTCCTGTGACTACTCTGGGGGAATGGGACTCTTTACAATCGACAGGGGTAACAACATTTATAGATGCCACACAATACACACATACACCTCTCCACATACACCTCTCCACATACACCCCACAACACATACACATACACCTCTCCTTATACACCACACAACACACACACACACACCTCTCCTTATACACCACACAACACACACACACACACCTCTCCTTATACACCACACAACACACACACACACACCTCTCCTTATACACCACACAACACACACATACACCACACACATACACCACACACATACACCACACACATACACACACACACACACCTCCTAATACACCACACAGCACACACATACACTTCTCATACACCACACAACACACACATACACCACACAGCACACACACACGTACACCACACAATATACACATACACCTCTCCTCATACACCACACAACATACACATACACCTCTCCACATACACCACACAAAACACACATACACCACACAACACACACACATACACCACACAACACACACACATACACCACACAACACACACATACACCTCTCCACATGCACATACTCTATCACTCTCAATTTATTTAAACTGCCTATATGACCATTACGTATTCGATAGACGTTAATCCCAAATAACAAACAATCAACACCACCCATTATCACCAGACGCCAGACAGAGATTCCGTGGCTTTGTAAACTCGGTGGACAACACACTCACTCACTCACCTGACCATGGACTCAACAACCAACCCATGTGGTGCCTCTGCCTCGGAATGATACCTGCCAGCTGTAAAGTGATGGTCTAATGTACTGCAACACCTTCCAATGAGATGGCTTCGAAAAATGATCCGAAACTATAGCTGTTGGTGTGTGCAATATTGGTTCATAAAATTAACTCAAATAGCTCGCTTTTATTCACCAGGTTGCAGTACATTAGACCAGGACTTTACCAGTTGTCTATGCAGGCGGTGAGACACGAGACACGAGCTCGTGACTGTACAATATAATTTTTATCCTCGCAACTTAAATTGAAATCAAAACAAACAAGAACTGAGCGCCGTTGAAAAGGCTAAAAGTTTGTTATTATCGCAGTGTTGCCAAGTGAGTTATATCTCAGTGTTGCCAAGTGCAGGGAAATCTTTCTGTTTAACAGGGGGTGCGGGAGTAGGGGACAGATTTTCTACCCCCCCCCCCCCTCCCCCCAAGCCTGTCCTCTATTCTCACTTACCCCTAACCCCCCCAAAGCTTGTCCCCTTACTCCCACCCACCCCAAACCCCCACCCTCGACCCCTCACACACCCCAAACCTGTCCCCTACTCCCACACCCCCAAGCCTGTCCCCTACTCCCACACACACCCCAAACCCCAACCCTCGACCCCTCACACACCCCAAGCCTGTCCCCTACTCCCGCACCCCCCAAGCCTGTCCCCTACTCCCGCACCCCCTTAAGGAAATATTGAAGCCCACGCAGGGAAATAATATAAAGATTGTTCAAGAGTCAACAGGGAAATATCTACTAGAATAAATACCAAAAACACCGTCAATGTTCAAGAGACATCTATAAATTTGTATGAAAATATTTATCATTGAATATTGGAAGAAGATTTGGGAAGAAACAAACTACGTGTACAGCCACAATCAAATATCCATCCACCGACACTTTCCTTCCATCGTGTAAATAAATCAGTATCATATCAAACTATAATCATACAACAACAACACCTTACGTCAACTCAACCAACCCCCTCAATTATTATTATTATTATTATGAGGTGGTGCAAAATCATACACGTGCTGTTCTTTATTAGCAAGATATTATTTTACTACGATGGAAAGAAAGTGCTGGTGGATATTATTATTATTATTATTATTATTATTATTATTATTATTATTATTATTATTATTACAGTATTATTATTATTATTATTACAGTATTATTATTATTATTATTATTACAGTATTATTATTATTATTATTATTATTATGAGGTGGTGCAAAATCATACACGTGTTGTTCTTTATTACCAAGATATCATTTTACTAGGATGGAAGGAGAGTGTGTGTGTATATTGGATTGTGGCTGTACAATCCCTTCAACAGTTCACACTACTGTACTGTATATTCAAAGCAGGGCTTCAATTTTTAACCTCTCTCCAGCTCTCACTCCCCCCCCTTCTCTCTCTCTCTCTCTCTCTCTCTCTCTCTCTCTCTCTCTCTCTCTCTCTCTCTCTCTCTCTCTCTCTCTCTCTCTCTCTCTCTCTCTCTCATTGACTTTCTTGAGGTACCCTTCCCCCTCCCACCTCTCCTACACTGTCCTTTCCCCTCCCTACTCACCTCCCTACTCACCTCCCTACCCACCTCTTCCTCCTCTCCCCTCCTACTAAATCCTTGATCGCACCCATGGAGCTAGAATTCTAGCTCCATGATCGCACCACACCACCACCACCTCCTCCTCCTCCACCACCACACCACCCTCGCCTTCCACCACCTCCACCTCCTCCTCCACCACCACCCTCACCCCTCCTCCACCACTCCTCTTCCACCACCACCACCACTACCCCTCCTCCACCACCTCACCTCTCCTCCTCCACCACCAGCCTCACCTTCCACCACCTCCAACCACCCTCGCCTTCCACTAACCCATTTCTACCCAATTTCTTGTCATTTTTCTCAACTTAGTAAGATGAGAACCAAAGAGCACTCAAGTGTCCTCAACTGTGATAAATATAACACCCGTAACAGAGGTCCAAAAAACACTCGATGTCTAATTTCGTTCGAGATGCCTATAAAAAATAATAATAATAAATTGAACACGTCTCCGTTAGAGGCTTAGTGTGATGTTATTAAACTACTTGTTCTTAGACAGAGGATAAATTCTCTTCGTCGCTTCTTGATTCCTTATTATTTTGCCATACGAATTGAGCGACGAAGATCTAGAGAGAGAGAGAGAGAGAGAGAGAGAGAGAGAGAGAGAGAGAGAGTGAACACAGAGGGGTGAAGGGAATTCTGTAGATGAGTCTGTAGGAGAGCAGATGACGAGACCCTCCACAGTGTTTATAACCAGAGAAAGTAACAGTTGTTACACCAATTTTACACACCCTTATACCCCCTTACCCTTATGCCCTTATACCTTATACCCTTATACCCTATCTCTTATACTCACTAACCTTACTCCCTTATACCCTATACCTAATACTCACTAACCTTACTCCCTTACCCTTATACTCACTAATCTTACTCCCTTATACCTTCCCTTATACTCACTAACCTTACTCCCTATCTTACACCTTCCCTTACTCTCTCTCTCTCTCTCTCTCTCTCTCTCTCTCTCTCTCTCTCTCTCTCTCTCGTGGTAATCAAATAATCAGTGAATGGGAAGGAGTGACGGTGTATTGTCCACTCAGCAAACACAATAACCTCGATCAGACCTCAGTCCCAAAGCAATGGAAGTGAAGGCAAAGGAAGGAGGGATGGACAGGATATACAACAGAGATTCATTCCCACTACAGTCACTACGCTGTTATAAATGACACTCTCTGCACAACTCACTGACCGTACAAATGACAACACTGGTGGTGGTGCATGTCCAAGTTTATTCCTTCAACCAGCCAAAATGGGAATGACAACAGGATAATAAGGGAAGGGACAGGATACGGAGATACACATTCACATACAGGCTATATAGAGTTTTACAGTTGGGTTATTGAAGTAACTGCACCAGAGTTCATTACTTCAGCCAACTACAATAACACTGAGAACCCTGTCTACCTGCCTGTGTGTCTGTGTCCCTGCCTAGCTGCCTGTATGTCTGTCTACCTACCTATCTGTCTACCTGTCCCCTGCTTGTCTACCTGCCTACCTGTCTGTCTGTCAACCTGTCTGTCAACCTGTCTGTCTACCTGCCTGTCTGTCTACCTGCCTGTCTGTCTGTCTGTGTGCCTGTTTACCTGCCTGTCTCCCTTTCTGTCTGTCTGCTTGTCTACCTGCTTGTCTATCTGTGTGTCTGTTTACCAGGTGTGTCTACCTGTGGTTCTGAGGGCAAGGCAGAGTTCACCTTCTGTGTGTCTGTTTAGTAGTCGTTGGCAACACTGGGGCTTCAGTACCATTGTGGCGGGCTCAGACAACCAACCCACTTTTGTAAACCTTCGTATACAGCTTGTGTCAAAAGTGGTGTGGCCTCACTCACTCACTCACTCACTCACTCACTCACTCACTCAAGGAAAACACAATGGCTAATAATCAAACAAACACATTTACTATATACAATTACAACGAGAAACCAAGAAGGACAACAACACAATGGGCAATAATTATAATCAAACAAACACATTTACTATATACAATAAATTATCACAATGACAAACCAATAAGGAAAACACGATGGCTAATAATCAAACAAACACATTTACTATATACAATTACAACGAGAAACCAAAAAGGAAAACACAAATACTAAAAATCAAACAAACACATTTACTATATACCATTACAACGACAAACCAAGAGGGGGTCAAATTAATTCAAAACTCTTCCCTGAGTGTTCAGTTTACGATTCTATGAAGCTGATGTTTACATAATTTTTATAATAAATACTACATACCATGACTGGACCCAACACGTGGTGGCGACACGACTTTTGTTGCCACCGACTGTACACATCTACACTATACACATCTACACTATACACATCTACACTGTACACATCTACACTATACACATCTCCACTATACACATCTCCACTATACACATCTACACTATACACATCTCCACTATACACATCTACACTATACACATCTACACTATACACATCTCCACTATACACATCTCCACTATACACATCTACACTATACACATCTCCACTATACACATCTACACTATACACATCTACACTATACACATCTACACTATACACATCTACACTATATACATCTACACTATACACATCTACACTATACACATCTACACTATACACATCTACACTATACACATCTACACTATACACATTTACACTATACACATTTACACTATACACATCTACACTATACACATCTACACTATACACATCTACACTATACACATCTACACTATACACATCTACACTATACACATCTACACTAAATACAACTCACCGAGAAAATAGGATATAATTTGCAGTACAATAGTTCATAGTCCAAAATAATGAGCCATAGCCAATATTCAAACTTCGACGCAACACCTACTCTAATTATAACACTATGATTAATTGAGTTTCTTCGAGGAATACATATCCGGTTTTGGTCTAATCACATTCTTTTTTTTCATTGTTTATCCCGTCACTTCAAGGGCTTAATATTAATTTAAAAATAAAACACCACGACCCACACTGGAGAAGTCAATATAACTTTTACCAAACGTATATTCGAAGTTGATTTATTTTCCACAACCAGAGTAGTAATATTGGTTAGATACTAAGCAGTTTTGGTATTATCTCCCTCGTAATTTTAATCTCTCTCTTTCTCTCTCTTTCTCTCTCTCTCTTTCTCTCTCTGGGACACCTGGGACCACTTTTATTTCGACGACTCGTTGTTCTCAGATGATGGAGTCCATCTGAACCAGGAAGGAGCAGCCCGTATTGGACGCTTGCTTAACGACGCGGTCATCAACCATCGTACAAAAAACGGGACTGCCCAGGTACAACAAGGTCAGGTAACGTAAAACGAACAATCACAATTTAAATCTATTCCCATTAGCACAACATAGATTGAAAGGCGACTTAATCCAGGTATTCAAAATAATCAAAGGCATAGATAATATGGACTGCAACAAATATTTCACTATCGATCAATCAAACTACACTAGAGGTAACGGCTGCAAAATCATAGGTAAATCTTTTAATTCAAACGAATCCAAGAATTTCTTTTTTAACCGAGTCGTCAACTTATGGAATGGGCTTCCCCGTAACGTAATGGATTGTAATACCGTAGACAGCTTCAAGCGTCGCTTAGATAAACACCTTGCGTCTAATCCCCGACTTGTAAGGTGGTGGCTACAAAAGAAAGGAAAGTGAAAAAGAAAAAAAAATGTAGTTTATTGTTAAAATATTATTACTGTCTGCTTGTTAACAAACTGTAACTTTTGTTCACTTTCCTTCCTGTTGTAGGTATTTCACTGTCTCTCACCCTCGTATAGTATAGATAGTAAAACCAAACCGCCTCACAAGTACCACTAGGTCAGTTGCTGTTAGTAGATCCTTTGTATATATATTGTGTGTTGTCTCTCCTCCTCTTTCCCTTCCCTTCCCTTACTCCTCCTCCTCCTCTTTCCCTTCCCTGACTACTACTCCTCCTCCTCTTCCCCTTCCCTGACTACTACTCCTCCTCCTCTTTCCCTTCCCTTACTCCTCCTCCTCCTCCTCTTTCCCTTCCCTTACTACTACTCCTCCTTCTCTTTCCCTTCCCTTACTCCTCCTCCTCCTCCTCTTTCCTTTCCCTTACTCCTCCTCCTCCTCCTCTTCTCTTCCCTTACTCCTCCTCTTCTCACTGTTTTGAAAGGTGTAGCGCAATGTGGAAGCAACAAACTGGCTATACCGTGTGTTTACTAAGTGGCACTAAGCGTGTACGGCAGCCTATAGGGGCCCAGCATGCAAGAACATTAGTGCTGTTTACAATGGTGTGGATGACCATGCAGCCTTGGTAAACTCCACAACACTCTCCACAACACTCAGTTATTCTGTCATACCATTGTGAAACAGAATGAAGCCTTCCTATGATTACTGACAAGGCGTTGTTCTCTTAATTATGTCAACAAACTCAGCAAATATTCTCAAGCATACATGCATAAATATTGACACACCCACACACACACACACACACAGAGCCAAACACACAAACATTAGATGATAGTATACATACACACACACACACACACACACACACACACACACACAGAAAGAGAGAGAGAGAGAGAGAGAGAGAGAGAGAGAGAGAGAGAATGCTAACAACGAAAATCAATGAAGATGATAACAAACTACAAGAGATGGATGGAACGTTCCGTCAGCCTATATATACCAAGACTCAAAAGAAAAAGAAAAACGAGTGAGTTGTATTCCTTCAGACAGACTCCCTCGGTGAAGTCAGACAACGAGAGATAAAGGGAGTTCTTCAAATATTACCACGAAACACCACCAATATGGGGAAGCTGGTTTTATGGTAAACTTAGGAGGAATCAGAAGCCTCCAATGCTAGTACGCGATCACAGGGTCCTTATTCAACACTAGACGTCCCCCCCCCCCTTTCTCTCTCTCTCTCTCTCTCTCTCTCTCTCTGACACACAGCACCTGGAGCCTGGACGTTGCGGCACCAGATGTCACCACCATTACAACTTCCCGCAGTGGGGAGGACTCACTCACTCACCTATTTCAATGTTATTGTTTGTATCACGTGGGGGACGTTGTTTGTGCGAGTGAGTGTGTGTGTGTGTATATATGAGTGTGTGTGTGTGAGTGTGTGTGTGTGTGTGTGTGTGTGTGTGTGAGTGTGAGTATGTGTGTAAGTGTGTGTGTGTGTGTGAGTGTGAGTATGTGTGTAAGTGTGTGTGTGTGTGTGTGTATATATATATATATATATGAATGTGTGTGTGTGTGTGTGTGAGAAAGAGTGTGTGTGTGTGAGTGTATGACATTGTGTGAGTGTATGTGTGTGTGAGTGTGAGTGTGTATATGAGTGTGTGTGTGTGTGTGAGTGCTTTATCATTAGGATATTTGTCTTGTTCTTTGCTTGAATGTATGTCGTGTCCAAGTGTATAAAAATGTGCTTGGAATATCGGCTTCGATGTTGTACAGCTGCGGATACATAAAGTAAAACAGAGTATACAATGTCGAGAAAAGTTTGTCTAATCTCATGGAGAACATGTAAGTCCGCTTTCCACAATTAATAGTAAAAATATATCAGGCGGATATTTCCACTTATAGCAGAGATAATTATCAATGAAATAGTAACCATTAACTTTATCTCAATATACCGTGAATAATCTACAAATAACTTGATCGTGCAGGCAAAACAAACAATTATTATTATTCTCTATCTCTCTGTACAAACAAATTCGCAACTCTCTCTCTCCGTCTCTCTCTCTGTACACACACAAACTCGCAACTCTCTCTCTCTGAATTTTGCCCCTCCTTTCTTCATTTCTGTCACAGTTTTAACTCTTACATACTTACACCAATCTCTCCTTTACTCCTCTCCTCTCCAAACCACGCCACCCCAACCCAACTTCATCCTGCCCTCAATA
>JAWZYT010005016.1:5000-63782 GCA_034508575.1 Petrolisthes manimaculis | reverse complement strand
CTCTTCCTCCTTCACCACCTCCTCCATTAGATGCCTTCCCCCCTTCAGTCCTCCCTCTCTCCTGGTTCTCCTTCTCAGCTCAAACTCTTCACGTCATTCTCAGGTGTAAATCCCACTCAACTTTCTCACTGCATCTCTCTCTCTCTCTCTCTCTCTCTCTCTCTCTCTCTCTCTCCTCTCTCTCTCTCTCTCTCTCCAACTGCGAACTTTGACATTTCTCATTGCTGACACCTCCTTCCCTTATCTCTCTCTCCCCCTCTCTCCCTTGTTCTTGCCTTCTCCTCCTCCTCCTCCTCCTCCTACACAAATCTCTCTTCCCCTTTTCACACTACTCTCACCCTGCATGTGTGTGTGTGTATGTGTGTGAATAGGGGGAGGGGCTAACTATGTCACTGTTTAAGTCTAGGACACGCGTGGTCGTCGCAGGCAAGTGGTGGTCATCACTGTTTGTGGCAATGCTCTATGATCCACCTTTGCTTTTACGTGTAGTAGTAGTAGTAGTAGTAGTAGTAGTAGTAGTAGTAGTAGTAGTAGTAGTAGTAGTAGTAGTACCATAGTAGTAGTAGCCTAGCAGTATTAATGAGTAGCCCGATAGTGGGAAAATGTCAATGATTGGATTTGGGGAGTTCTGTTTCCCTTTAACACAATTATCACCACCTCCCTGTTTCTGTCCCTGTCACCAATTCCCTGTCTCCCTGTTTCTATCCCTGTCAACAACTCCCTATCTCCCTTCAATACGGTACTACGCTCACCAATACAATCTCTGCTAACCAATGATTGAATGACAAAACTCCACCACCACACCGCTACCACAACATATATATATACCATTTCTCCTGTACCACATCACTACCACACCACAACAACAACACCACAGTAACGATTATCAGGGCTGTCACCACTCAGGTACAGTTGGACACAGGAATTGTGCTACAGCCCAGGTTAAATATACTTGTCCCATTTGAGTAACCAGTGTCTATTATCAGGTAGTTGCTTTTTATTACCATTCTCAATACTGACTTCTGCCCCTGGTGTCTCCTATTTGGCACTAAGGAACTTGATATTGGGAGAAATTGACCATCTTTCACTTGGGCTATACCTCGAATTCCTGTGTCGAACTGTACATACCACTATTTATACCACCATCACCACTAGGCTAATATCATACCATTTCACTCATACTGTTCCTCCTCAATCACAACCACAGCAAACAATCACCACAACACCTACCATCACATTACAAAACACAGTCGTCAGCCCATTACCAAACTCCTTCCCTGATAAGACTAAGGACCTACAGAGATAAGAGTGCAATCCGCCACAAGATAAGATAAACATTAAGAGTGATAGAGAGCGATAGGTTACTTATCAGAAACGAGAAATATGATGGTTATGAGCAAATGGGTCTTCTGAACATTTAAATCACACACACACACACACACACACATACACACACACTTACCACGACCACGAATATACTCCCACAACTACACACACACACACACACACACCTACATACCCACACACACTTACCACAACACCAATACACTCTTACCACAAAACACACACACACACACACATACCACGACACGAATATACTCCCACAACTACACACACACACACACACCTACATACCCACACACACTTACCACGACACCAATACACTCTTACCACTAAACACACACACATACACACACACTGTACATGGTTTATTATAAGGTCAGTGAGTGCTCGAATGCCAGACTTCAAGAGTGGCACTCACCCACGCCCACCACTCCACCAGGCAAGGACTCACTCCCGCCCACTCTCTGTCATATCCCTCGTTGGCCCTTAGATTAACACTGTGTGTGTGTGTGTGTGTGTGTGTGTAGCGATAAGTGGGTTTGTGTGTATGTGCAACGATAAGTGGGTTTGTATGTTGTGTGTGTAGCGATAAGTGGGTTTGTGTGTGTGTGTGTGTGTGGTGTGTGTGTGTGTGTGTGTGTGTGTGTGTGTGTGTGTGTGTGTGTGTGAGAGAGAGAGAGAGAGAGACAATGAAACGGAAGATGGACTTTCTATAGCCTACACCACTTGTCCCTCTACCATACTAGACTTGAGAATCAGCTAAGATAATATTATGAGAATGGCATCCCTGTGTACGGAATAGAGATGGTAAAATACAAAACACCAATTCTCCCTCTACCCTGCCAGAGTTGGGAGAGCCAGTAAAACCTACCAAAACATTCCCTCTCCTTTTGATCTTGCATTTAAGAGGACAGACAGTACAGCAGTGTTGGTAAATAAGGAGCAAATGATTCTTCCAAAACTATTCCAAGCAACAGAACACCCTTATTTTTGTTCATTTTGGTCCTGTTACCTGGCATACTTTGGTGGAATCAAGGCACTCTGATGCACCAAAAAAAAATTATCATATAAACGCGTGCAGGGGGGGGGGGGAGGTTTGTTTATTAGGCTACCTCACGTTTTATTATTTTTATCAAAGGGGTAATCCTGGTTTATCTTGCTTAATCCGGATTTATGGGTCAAGTTGATCTCAAGTTGTTTTGGATTAAGGAGAGGAAGAGAAGTTTAATGAGAGAGAGAGAGAGAGAGAGAGAGAGAGGAGAGAGAGAGAGAGAGAGAGAGAGAGAGAGAGAGAGGATGAGAGAGAGAGAGAGAGAGAGAGAGGGAACTTAGAGCACAGACCAGAAGGAAGACTCACACCTACACACACACACACACACACACACAACACCAATGATTACCCACAATACACTTAGCGCTAAATTGTAAGTTGGTGAGTGAGTGATATTTTGGAACCTGGGAACTGTGTCACTTTGTAGGAGGAGGAAGTGAAGGAAGGAAGGAAGGAAGTGAAGGAAGGAAGGAAGGAAGGAAGGAAGAAAGAAAGTGATGGAAGGAAGGAAGGAAGGAAGGAAGGAAGGAAGGAAGGAAGTGATGGAAGGAAGGAAGAAAGGAAGGAAGGAGAAAGGGAGATTACTAGGTAGGAGGGCAAGGTAGGAAGGAAGGAAGGAAGGAAGGAAGGAAGGAGGAAAGGGAGAAAAGTAGGTAGGAGGGAAGGTAGAAAGGAAGGAAAACAGGTAAGAATGAAGAAACGAAAGGAAGGAATAATGCCAGAATGGATTAGGAAAGGAGAAGAATGGCGAGGAAATAACATAATAACGAATAAAGAAAGGAAGGAAGGAAATAGAAGAAGGAAGGAAGGATATGCCTGGATGGGGGGAATAATTTAGCGAAGGAAAATGAATGAATGAAGGAAGAATGTACGGTACGAGAGAATTAGGACCAAAGAGGGAAGACAGTAAAAAGATAGAGAAAGCGACGCAGAAGAAATAAAAATAAAAAGATAATAAAAATGAGATAAACGTCAGGAAGCGGGACAGAAACATGGATTTTAGGGGGAGGGGAAGGGAGTAGTAGGGACGGGAACGGAGAGAAAGGAGGAAAGAAGGAAGGAGAGAAGGAAGGAAAGAAGGGAGAAAAGAAGGAAGGAAAGAAGGAAGGAAAGAAGGGAGGAAAGAAGGAAGGAGAAGGGAGGAAAGAAGGAAGGAAAGGGATGATATGAGGATGAATAATATCTGGGGAATGTAGGAAACAATGTGAATAAAGAGAGAGAGAGAGAGAGAGAGAGAGAGAGAGAGAGAGAGAGAGAGAGAGAGAGAGACGTGAGGGACGCAAGCATGGAGGGATTATTTGAAAGGGGGAGGAGGGGGAAGGAAGAATTGAGATGGAGACAACACAAGAGAGACAGATATATATATATAGAGAGAGAGAGAATGGCTTTATCGGTATATCCCTCGAATTAAATCCAGGAAGAGGAATGTTACCGATTTTTGTAGAACAGAAAGGTTGGTGCCTGTCCCTCCTCCTCCTCCTCACATTGGCTTTGTCATAGTTAAGAGTGAGTTTTCCTTTGTATTATTCATATATGTTTTCCATTTACTTATATTTAATGCATCTTTATCTTATCTTTTTTTATAACTGATTTTTGCGAAAATAAAAGTACCGATTTCCTCGTCATTTTTATCATCTTAGTAGACACCCGTTTTGCGTAGGTTGGAGTGTTTGTAAGTTTCTGAGAAAGTCAAAAAATTAAATGAGGGAGTAGGAACATTTTCACTCTCTTCCCCTTGTCTTCCTGCATGTCTCTCTCTCCTTTCACTGCTTTCCTTCCTTCGTGGCTCTTTTCCTTCCTTCTTTTCGTGGCTGTAATGTCCTCCTTCCTGCCCTTGTTCACTTTCCCGTCGACAATTACTCTTCTTCCTCTCTTAATTACCATTCTTTTTTACCATTCTCATTTACTTCCTCACGTGTCTGCTCTCTCTCTCTTTCTCTCTCTCTCTCTCTCTCTCTCTCTCTCTCTCTCTCTCTCTCTCTCTCTCTCTCCTCTCTCTCTCTCTCTCTCTCTCTCTCTCTCTCTGGAGTAAGGAAAAGAGAAAAGAAGGAGTGGAAAAAAGGAAAAGAATTACGACGACGAGATGAGGAGAAAAGATTAAAGGTAACTAACTGCAAACAATGTAGAAAAATAACAAAAATAAAGAAAGGGGAGAAGAGGTGTAAATAATGAGGGGAGAGTTACAAGGAAGGTGAATGAACGAATAAAAAACTAGAAAAATGCACGAAAGAAACAGGAAGTGGTGAGGGACGGGGAGGAAGGCAATGGGGAGGAGATAAGACTGATGAAACGAAAAGGTGGAATAGGGAGAGGAGAGAACGAAGGAATGGGGGAAACAAGGAGAAATATGGAGGGAAGAATGGGGAGGTAATACAGGGATAGAGGAGGAGAGAGGGAAAAGGTAGATGCTGAAATGGGGAGAAGAGAGGAATGAGGGAGAATGAAGGAAGAAGTATATGAGAGAAAAGAGTGGGGCAAAGATACAGAGTAGAGAGGAGGGAGGGAAAGGAGGAGGAAACACGAGGGAGGGGAAGGGGGGGAGGGAGTTTTTGTCTTCCCCCTCCTCCTCATACCAGTATTCCTCCTATTTTAAGATACTGCCACGCCCACCCCTCCTCCATCTCCTCTCCATCCACCATCCCCCTCTCCACCTTTCTCTTCCTCATCTCACCTCTCCACCCACAATCCCCCACCCCCTCTCCACCTTTTTCTTCACCACAACCTCTCTCTCCACCTTCTATTTCCTCATCTCACCTCTCCACTATACCTCTACCCTTCATCACTTCCTCTCCACCTACGACCTCCCTCCCCTCTCCACCATTTTCGTCCTTATCTCACCTCTCCACTACCTCGACTCTATATTTCGACCCTAAGCCATTTCCTCCACCAGCAACTCCATCAACTACCACCCACACACACACTCATAACCTTCACCTCTTCTACGCAACCCAGGTACCTCATAACTCTCTCTCTCTCTCTCTCTTTCTCTCTCTCTCTCTCTCTCTCTCTCTCTCTCTCTCTCTCTCTCTCTCTCTCTCTCTCTCTCTCTCTCTCTCTCTCTCTCTCTCTCTCTCCATAACCAACCGTACTGTAATACCACCATCATCATATCAATTCTCATTCTATCTACATTCAATCACCATCACCAACACAAACCCCATCCTTCACTTTCTATCTCCACCTTTACTACCATCCACCCACCTCACCAAGCCTAGTCTAGCCAGGAGAGGAGTGCTAGGGTGAAGATAGTGCCAAACCACCACCCACCACCAAGCATCATAAGGGCCAGAGTGCCACGTCTATACAAGGAGACTCTGGACTCTAGGGATGTGTGTGTGTGTGTGTGTGTGAAGGTGAGGGGGGTGGGGTGAGAGTCCTGTTTCATATCGACATATATTTTTCCCTTCTCTCACTCCCCCTCTCTCCCCCCTTCTTGAAACACACAATACCAGCCTAACCCTTCCACGGTCTTGTTGCTTGTTGGGGAGTACGTACAGTCGTGGTCAAAAGTTCCGTCGCCTCTCTGATATTGTGATTGAGAATAATAACTAACATCCCTTTTGTTCTCTCCCAAGCAATCTCCCTCCCTTTCCCTTCGGTGTTAGATTTCTTGTCTTCATTGTAATTCTACCCTTCACTGAATACACCATCTGTCTTCCCTCTCCTTCTCCATATTTCATCCTTTGTACCTCCTTTCCACTTCCCTCTCTTTATCGCAATCTTCTTTCTTCTCATTCTTCTTTCACCAACTCTCATCTCTATCTTGGTCTCTATTCCATCTATCTTCACTTTCCTTGTTCCGATTAAGAGTATATTGTACACTTTTGGTTCATTGGAATGCCTTGATTTCTCCAAAGTATGCCAGGAAACAAGACCAGGCTAACCAAAACAAATGTTGTTCTGTTACTTGGAATAGTTTGGAGGAATTGTTACAGATTTACCAACATTGCACTACCTATATAATTTTCCGACAGTACTTCTCTTTTCATCTATCTATCCTCTATATATTATTTCCAGGTCGCACGATTTCATTTTTACTATTTTTCTATTAAATATTGGGCCAGTGACCTTTCCGTTTGGTCAAGTCATCAGAATTTCGTTATATTACCTTTCACTTTTATAATAGTGTCAATATTACAATAACCTCGAGCAAAAAAGAACCTCTCCTTTAAAAATGTCATGAGAAAAAAATATTATTTCTATGTAAAAAACAGCCAGTTTCTCTAATTGTTTCCCTTTGTTTAATTGTTAGATATTTATGTTCTGAAAACAATAGTGTTATACAATCTATGTAGACAAGAATGGTAAGTATTGAAGATATGTGTGTGTGTGTATGTGTGTAAGAGTGAGTGGAGTGGACCATAATACGGAGCGCGAGCGCGAGCGCACACACACACACACATACACACACATACTATAGCGAGTACCAAGAGAAGGGAAGGAAGTCTGTACAGTATAGTACATCAATATCTTTAGCGCGCACACACATTCACACACACACACACACATACCAAGAGAGGGGAAGGAAGTCGGTAGAGTACAGTACATCAATATCTTACAACTAGACTACTGGCCCCAGGGGTGAGTTTAATTCAGGCCAGTACAAGAGGTAGAGTTGCAATGTTACTGTTGTTGTCTTGTTATTCTGGTACCGTACTGGCACCTTGGGTTGGAGGCCATATGGTGTGGTTACAATAATTAAAACACTTCTTTGGTTTATACTAAATTAACACTATACTGAGGAAGGATGTGATGGAGGTTCGATGTTCATATTTATGGTAATGTTACACCACCACGATTAACAATACTCAATAATATACCGGTACCTCTATCATACCATCACCATCATCACAACAACCAACAGTACCAAGGCACCATCCTCACCACAACCACAACAACAGCACCATGGCACCAACCTCACCACAACAACAGTACCATGGCACCACCTTCACCACAACCATAACAACAGTACGGTACCATGGCACCACGACCACCACCACAACCATACCGTACCACTTCCACCCCCGTCCACCACCACACACAGTACACGGGTCCAGTACCAATAACAACCCTCTCTAACGGTACCACACCAGCCTTGTCTTGCCTTCCCTCGGGGGAGTTGGTTGGTGGTGGTGGGGGTGGTATAGTGCGTTTTTGTTTTGTTTTTTATCGTGACGAAAATACACCGATTCCCCTTCCGAGTAATATGATCATAGATAAATATTTTGATTACATCCCAGTGTTTATAAGTTGCAGATAAAGAACTGACTTAGCATCTCTATGTATGTACAGTACAGCCTTATTTTTCGTTTTTTACCTAGTCCAAGTTCATTCTTCCTTCCTCTACTTTAGCCTAACTATTTTCTTTCCATCCATCCATCTAACAGTTTCCCACAAATCAAAGAAATACCGTAACTGTATTGATTCGTGCGTGAACAGAAAAAAAAATCATGTAGCCTACTTGTAAGTTATATTCTTTTATGTCTTTTGGTTTAGGCTACCAGGTCTAATAATAATAATGTTAAGATCTACCGTAATAAACTGAAGGGCAAGAGGAAGGGAGGAACTCGAGTAAGGAATCTGTACAGTTCAAGGGGATAATCTCTTGGGGTCAACCTGGGAGTGGCTAACCTATACTGATTCCTCCAAAGTAGGCTATGCTCTAAAACAGATCAACTTTGCGAATTCTAAGGTGGCTTGTTCCTTGGTCCAGTCAGCAGGGTTCAGCAGCTCCCTAATTTGACCACGAGATAACATTCGTGACTGAACACTAAGGACATAGGCCTACTGTAATTATAAGCCTATGCCAAAATATCAAAAATATACCATAATAGTTTCGTACCGTACTAGTTTCGATTCTGTTCTAGACGTCGAAAAATATTTGTAGTCTCTGTACCAAGATCAAGAACAACACGAGTATTTTAGCCAGAGCCATTCATGACACTATTTAATATTTACCGACCCACCATATGGCAACACGAACTCAGGTGCCAGACGCCGGAATTTAAAGGTTCATAAAAACCAGTCTAGAGAGAAGAAAATGGTCTCTATACTTTTCGTGCCAAGAGTGTGTATGTGTATGTGTGTGTGTTTGTATGTGTATGGTCTTGGGTACTGCGGAAGTCACGTTGGACACACCAAGGGGAACTAAAACATTGACCCACAATACATGACCCTATATTATAGAACCAACCTGTATATGTGTATGTATATATGTATTTATTTCCAAAGTCCATCTATGTAAATCTATCTGTCTGTCTGTCTATCTGTTGTCTGTTTAACATTACCTGTAGCCAATGAACATGTGTTTCGAATAAACAGAGGTTCACTCGTGTAGATATCTATTCACTGATTTCGTGTGTACGTTTTATGATGTTAGTGATTTGATGAGAGTGTGCTTAGGTTCTGGTTATTAGGGGCCGATTCCACAGTGGCTTTGGTTTGTTTTGATCCTCTCCAACCACACCTGTCAGTCTTAATTATATCCAACATTCTCAGTATCCAAATCAACAATATCTGTCAGGTAGTTCCATTATTACGATAGTTTCATAGTGGAGTCATCAAATTCATCAAATAATTCATTCATGAGTCATTTACACAGTTCAGTATACCGGTATATCTTTCGTTATTGTGCTTGCAAACCAAAACAAACCACTGTGGAATCGGCACTAGATCTTGCTGTTTAACTCGCTTGCGGGAATTTTGTGCACCTCAATACTGGAGGAAAGCTATTAAATACTTACTAAAGTCCCTCTTCCCCCCCACCCCCCTCGCATGAGTAATGAGTCTACTGGCCAAGACTGTTCGCGTATCATACCAGGCAATGAGTACAAATAGTTTTTAAAAAATACCACTGTAGGAGATAAAATTCGAACACTCGTATCGTACTTCACAGAATGGCCTAATAAAATCACTTAAACAAATTGAGTTTGGCCGGTGTCAGTAGACAAATATATACACGGGATCCGACCGTCACAATATATACCGGTAGCCCTGCTGTTTTTTATGTGTTCATTTTTAACGTGGCGATAAAACAGTCTTTTACATGCTATTTGTCACTGTTTTGGCTACACTTTAAGCAAAGCAAAACAAACTAGGCTATAACTTACTCGTTATGTACCGATAATTATCCTCGCTGTCGCCTCATTGAAATATAAAAGCTGCTTGAAATATAAAAGATTATCATAAAACAAACACATTCACTATATAAAAAAATTCACATTTATACCATATGTGTGTGGTTTATAACTAGAGAGGCAAAGGGACAGCTCTTTTATTGGTGGCTGTATTCGTATTTATTAAGCTGAAATGGACATGTTTTATCGCCCCGTAAAAAATGTAAAAACATAACCAACCACAAGAAATAACAATATGGTCCATTGCACCAACTATTTCATTATTTCCACTTCGCCAACTCACTCCTCACACACCATCGAACATACGGTGAATTTAATGATGCAGTCGAATAAATATAACGTGAATATTATATTGAGTATATATGTTTTATCATATAGTATACTAAAAATATACGGTACATAGTCACGAGCATAAGTTTCATCTCCTTTATCTCCCCTCCGTACATACAGAGCCTAGCTACAGGAAAACACACATGTTGAGGACAGAGAATACGAGAGAGGACAGATAAAGGGAAATGAGAGAATGAAAAAAAAGGACGGGCACAGAAAAAAAAATAAAAAATAAAAATGAGAGTAGGGGAGAGGGGAGAGGTAATGGGAGATAGGTATGTTTGTATATGTGTACATTATTTTAAACATACATAAACATTCAAACGACCACACAGCCCTTGGGTTTAGCATAGTTGATGGGTATGACGTGGCGTTGTGTGCGTCCAAAGTACCGTCCTATTATAAGGCCTTGTGGTTTTTTCTTTTCGTTTTTTTTTTTTACTCAGCTACACAATTCCTTTTTCCCCCAATTAATGTTATTAGATACACATGTAAACCCTCGATATAACATTAAATTATTTTCCCTAACACTACTCATTTTAACACAGGCCCACCCAGCATATCACTTAGGCTAGTCTGTATGGTAATGAGAAAGGGGGGAGAAAATGAAGTGATGGAGGGAGGAAAGCAGAAATGAAGTGAGGGAGGGATGGAGAGGAGTGATGTGGAGGAAAGCAAATTTTTGTCACAAGGGAGGGGTGCACAAATGAAGTGAGGTAAGGGTGGAGAGAAATGAAGAGAGGGAGGGAGAGGAAAAGGTTTGATGATACCAGGAACGATGCGGCTTAAAGTTGGAGAAAGGATATGAAGGAGGAAGAGGGGAGGGAGAGGGGAGTGAGAGAAGAGTGGGTGGGAGCAATATGAAGCGCCTGTCACCATTAATTAATTGAGGATATTTCATTAAGATGCGATTAATTGCAAAGCTATTTATAAACATTGCTAGGTCATGAAGTTCGTCTTGGGGTTCCAGGAGAGCGTTATCCTTCTACACAAAATTTAAACATCGCGAGTCCTGGGACATAAGTTTTAAGTTCCTTTGGTTAAGAAGTGGTGTATGCATGTGGATATGAATTATTGAACTCAACTCTACAATACCTTCGCTTGTTGTAAGTGGGGTAACGTAATCTATTGTGGGTTGAATTAGAGAACTACTGATTCCCCCTAACTATACCACGAAACAGACAAGCCCTTCATAATACAAGCAAAGGATCTGTTTTCGTAGTCTAATTTGTCCTTCTATGAATCTATATGATCAACGACACTGTATATCAAATGTAAACAAAGTTAATATAGGAACATACCGCTCTCTCTAATCTTAACACAGACACAGAAGAACCCTCTAACTATAACAATCGAACGTAGCCTAAACATGGTAAACACCAACCCGGAATACGTTACTAACTATGGGTAGAAAGAAGAGGAAAACAAACATGGTAGGTGAAATTTATGATAAGGAAACAGGAAATAGACAAGAAGAGTTGGGGAGGAAATGGAGGTAAACCTGTCAGAGAGAGAGAGAGAGAGAGAGAGAGAGAGAGAGAGAGATAATATACACAACTGACCGGGATGTTGGAGTCATCTGGCGGGAAAGATAAAAAAGATTGGCATACGTACATTGAGAGGAAAGAATGCCTGTAAATATAGATAACATGAGGGAGAGATGGTGGGGCCTAGGAGGGAGGGAGGGAAGAGGGAGGAGGTGAGAAGGGAGGGAGGAGGAAGGGAGGAATAATGATTAGTGATCGGTGTGGGACATGGAGAGGACGGAGGAAGGGGATAAAGGAAAAGAAGGGGGGTAAATAAGTGTGGAGGAAAGAGGAAAAGGAAAATAACAAAAGGTATGAAGAAAAGGATGATAAAAGGGGGAAGGAAAAGAGATGTATAGACTAATGGGACGAATAGGTTTGGAGGAAAAAAATTGGACAAAAGGAAAATGAAGGATTGAAGAGGAAGAACGAGTAAGAACAGGTAGGAATGAGAGTATTATCATGAACAGAAGTGAGAAAGGAGGGACAGACAGGAGGTGGGAGGGAGGAAAATATGAGCAAGGAGCAGACTGGAATGATGGTAATATAAAATCAAGAAAGTAGTGAAGGAAGGAAGTGCAGGAGGGAAAGTATAAGCTCGAGGAGGAAAGTAGGTTTAAAAGTGAGGGAGAATGGAGGACAGGAGGTAGAAGAGTAGGTTCAAAAGTGAGGGAGGGAAGAGGAGGGGGGAAGGAAGGAAAGCGTAGTAGGAGACAGGTGGGGCAGTGGTTGGGAGGGTGGAGTGGGGTGGGGTGGTTGGTAGGGGTTAAGGGCAAGCCAACCAACCTCAGCTCAGCAGCGAGGGTGGCAGGTTGTGGTGGTAGTGGTGATGGAGGAAATGCCAGATATCGCCAGAGGGAAATACCTTCAGCAAACCGTCAACACACACAGGAGGACTTGCACACACACACACACACACACATTTCCCTTCAGACACACGCATTTCCCGTCTTCTCACACACACGCATTTTCCCTCCCTGTCCGTCACATACTGTACATACACATATCTTTCCATCTTTTTCTGACACACTCAGCCACTCCCTTCAACTGTCCCTCCTCTCTATCTCTTTCTGCCTTCCGCCTCGTGTTACAGGGTCTTCTAGGATTGGCGTGATCTTTCTTCCTGTGAGAGAGAGAGAGAGAGAGAGAGAGAGAGAGAGAGAGAGAGAGAGAGAGAGAGAGAGAGGTCGCGTCCTTCAATATAATACCCTATCCTAGCCTACCTTGCTCTGACCTTGAGAGTGAGAGGGAGTGGGGAGGAACAGAGCATGAAGTTGGCTGGAAAATTTATGAGAGAGAGAGAGAGTCAAATTCAACAGAGACAGGCGGGCTATCAACACTGTCACTCGAGAGGCGGGACAGGCAATTTCCATCTCCTCCTTCCTCTCACGTTTACTCCAACCTCTCCTTCAGTCATTCCATTTCTCACTCGATTCAATGACCTAAAAAGTGGAATGATTAGACAAGTGACTGATTGAATAAAGTAGCTAGGATGAATATAAACAACTGGACACTAATGTACAGTTTAAACTGATTAGGCTAGTCACATAAACCTAGACGTAGCCTATACTTAAAACTTTAACACACACACCACCCATTTCCAAATATTTACAGAATCATTTACGACCTCGATTCTTTCTCGCACACGCAAACATTTTACCTCTTTTAGCACACACACACACACACACATCCAGGGCCAGTAAACTCTGGCTACAGGCAGAACATACACAATCTCTACTAAACATACAAGCCACCATCTCTAGTAGACATACAAAATACCATACACCATCTCTACTAACCATACAAGCCACCATACACCATCTCTACTAAACATACAAGCCACCATACACCATCTCTACTAAACATACAAGCCAGCACAACTCATCTCGTGATATATATAGATACCCACAAGGCCGAGCGACAGACATGAGTGAGCTATCAATCACAACCAAGAGTAGGAAGAGAAACTGCATCCAATGTATTAGAGGCTACAGTACCTTGGCATGTGATTCATCTTATACAGGCTAGCCTATTTATATTTGTATCTGGTATCTAATTTGGCTAGTTTGGAAAAGTCGTCAATAAAGGCTTCTCCTCAAACGATGTTATTCCTTAACCATTCTGTGAGGTTCATGCACATTTTAATTAACAATCCATCAATTTTACTGAATGAACTCTCATCACTGCACCTTTTTTTAGCCGTGGTTTATTTTCTTTAAGAAAGGGGAGGAAATAACAAAGAGTTTTACAGATCTCACACCAAATACAAGATAGTTACCGGGGTTTAGTCCTTGAATGAGCCAAACAGACCAAGCCTACTTCAGTGTTCATAGTTTCTATTGTTATGTGGTCTAGAAAATCTCCCACACTCGATGCTGCCTAAGGAGAGATGGGAGGAAGGGACAATGTGAGGGGTAGGAGTGTTGCAAATAGGCCTAGTTAAGCTGTCTTATACTCATGTCGGACTAAAACGCACTTACTTTCCCTGGCTGTAATTAATCTTAACACACCATCAGAAAGAGGAAAAATAAAGAGTCAAGGCGTAAATACTGCAACGAGGAAATAAAGGTTACAGGGACTCGCACTTCCCCTTTAGTGTGGCTGTAAAGAGTGACATTATTTATGGCGGAGCGACTCTATGACTGGCCTGCAAAGTGGTGGTCGTGTAGCATTATCTTGATTCATGATGTGTTCTGTTGTGCTGTGCTGCATTACGGAAATTTATAAAGGGTTGTACTGTGTTGTATTACATATTTTTATAATGTGTTGTGTTGTGCTGGATTAAGGAGTTTAATGGTTGTTTTATTGCATTACGGAAAATTATGTTGTGTTGTGAACTAGGCTATTATGGATGGATATAAAAGGTTGTTGTGTGTTGTGTTGTAATGATGGGGATATGATGGGGTTCTCAGCACGGCACACACAAGGTCCATAACAAGACCTCCGGTAACTGCCACTAGATGTCACCACTTCCTGTTATTCCAGCAAGCATATTTCTTCACGCTGGCTGGCTGCCTCGTGTAGCTTAGGTTAGGCTATATCGCAGTCTAAAGTTCTGTCGCCTCTCTGGTACGGTACCGTAATGTGAACTTTGTGAAGACTGTGGACTTGAATGAGAAGTGATTCTTTTATTGTTTGACGAGAACTTTATTCCCAATCAAATTCATCACCATATCAGTGAAGCGACAGGAATTTTGCTGCTGCTTGTACACTAGGGTATAATAATTGGGTTAGTTACAATATCATTGTGCACTCGACCTGACAAAAATTACATTCTCGAATCTTCCCATCATGTTCCTCCTATCAGATGGACTTGAGTGGAAGCATAAGAACCTCCTCCTAACTTGTTTATACAGTGTACAATGCACGAAAGAACCAAGAGGCAGAACGAGACAAAGAAGGCACACATAGGATATGCAGGGTAAAACTCTCTCTCTCTCTGGCACACACACACATTCATCCCTACCGTACATATTCACTCTCTCTCTCTCTCTCTCTCTCTCTCTCTCTCTCTCTCTCTCTCTCTCTCTCTCTGACACATACACATTCATCCCTACCGTACATATTCTCTCTCCCCCGGATGTTGCCTTTCAGTTCAGTTTGCCTCATCCCCTTACGACCTGACCTCAACATTCCCAGGCTCAGGAAAGTGCAGTCGTAGCGTGTATGCCATCACATTATTTTTCTGTCTTAGGTGATTTTAGTATCCCTTGGGGTGATGTCATATCTATATAGCCTAATGTGTAGCCTATTCAGTGTGTGTGTAGGTTTATATAAGTATGGTTTTTGACAGTGTTATCATGGGGAATGGTCTGCTTCATGGAGGTTGTACCTAGCCTACATGGTCTGCTTACATACACACATACACACACACACACATGGCTTGGGTTGTATTGTGGTGGGTCCGGTTGTATGTAACACCAACTTGGACCGGAAGTGAGGATGATCCCTGTGACGCCTCGAGACTCGTTTTGTCTTAGGCTAATCCGTCCAGGTGTGGGTGGTGGTGGGAGGGTGCATGGGTGGGTTGGATTACTTAAAGCGAGCACCTTCGGAGGTGGGCTGACTTACTGTCATTGTCTCGTGCAGTCGTTCCCAAACTGGGGGCCATAGGCTCATATAGCAAATTTGTAGGGAACTATGAAACAAGATTCAACAAAGGAAAAATAAGTGTCATTATTGTTACTCAACATACTATAAAACAATTGAAATTAATAGAATTACAGGTATTGCCAGCGGGTTTTTTATTTGGACCTAATGAGTGTCGACTGTAGTTAGCCTAAGGGTTATGAATGACGGGTCATGGATAAGGATCATCTATGAAAAGTGAATAACGACCAGAAAAATATTGGGAAACACTGGTCAAGCGTCTTTCACTTACAGGGTGTGGGATGAATTATATCGTGTTTGTGTGTGCTATTGGGAAGGGTATAGGTGTTGAGTGCATGGATAGGTGCATAAGTGTGTGTGTGTGTGTGTGTGTGTTAGCAACACATTAATTAACCCCTTTTATCTTTTTTCTTGGTTTCATTCAAGGCCAGTAAGCCTTGCACGTTTCCCTGCCTTAATTAGGCCTATATACCGTGTATAACTCGATAGGGCTTAATCTCACAAGAGTTCATTAGGCTCTGATACCTCTAAGTCCAAGTTACAAACCTTCAAAGATTAAGCAGATTATAAGTACAGTCACGACCAAAGTGTTCTAGGCCTACACCAGATGAATCAAAGTGGGTTATTTGAGTAAATCTGATGCTAACTTGTAAAGACAGTATAGGCATAGGCATATACGGTATGTAGTCACGCCCAATACTCCAACAGCACCTTTGAATGAACCGGGCTCAGAAAATTAGTCTCTGTAATTCTTGTTTTTAATACCGGTATTTATTCAAATTGTTCACTTTCCTTCACCTGATGCCTGACCTACATTTCTGTATTCTCGACCCTCCTTGCATTCATCTAACCACGTCAACACTAGACATGCTCTCATTAGCACAGTACGGTACCGGTATACATGCAGGTATTCTGGTTTACCGGGATGCGAGAAGAGGTTAGGCCTACAGTAGCCTAGCCTACACACCACTGGGAAGCACTATCAGCACCCAGAGGGGCCAAGAAAAGGAACACATTCTTTCAGGCCCAAAGAAGACAGCCTTAGACCAGGAGGACCCTGTAGGACGAGGACAAAATATGCATTGGTTATAGTCCTATACATACATACACTTAGCTAGCCAAACCTGTCCCTGACAAATGGTACGGTACGGTACCATTATCTTTCATCATTCTCCGCCGCCTTCACTCGAATCATCTGATAATAATACTCCACCTGAGAAGCACTCTCAATATCGATTACTTTCCTGGAAGGGGCACACCAACTTCCATTACATTAGCTGGTAGCCTAGACCATTTAGCGAAACGTACTGGTATTGGAAGCACATGAAGGGTATAGAGACCTTACCGTCACGATCACCAGTGCTGCTTCGGGTAAATAAAAGCTAAGCCATAATATTGAGGCCATTTCATTCGGAAATGTTCCAGGACTATTTAGCGTGGTTCTTTATACTGATGTAAATTAAGCGTTCCGCTACAGCTACACAAAATCATTCACTAAACACCACGGCACTCCTAAATAAAATCAAACGAAAAAACAACCGACATAAAATCCGTTGATGAAACACATTGATCACATTTCACCATCTACCAACCAGGCACGAAACAATATCAACAATAACAACAACAGAATGAATGTCAAAAACATCCCTGCAACCCATCGAGCCAAATCCAAATCCATCACAACCACCATCCCCGTCCCTCACACAAAGGGAAACATGTCTCTCAAAACACCAAGGAAAAACGCGTTTCAGCTCGGGTTCCAGGGCACGCTACAAAACCTATTGGGAAAAAATATATATTGAACAGTATAAAGGTTTACAATTATTCGCATAAATTCAAGCTGAGCCCAAAACGCATTAAGTTGTACAGTACTCTACACTGTCACTATAGGGATAGATGTCAACAGTAGGCTACTTCGTATTGGATATAACACACTCACGGGGTAAATAAATATTCATAGTAGGCTGCAACTGGATATATGTTTTTATCTGTATAGAGGAAAATATTTACGGTAGCTGCAACAGGTCATTGGGTTTTATCTGTATTGTGGAGAGTGATGTACTAAATACAAGGAAGAAACCCGTTTAAAGTTCTCGCCTGTGAAGCAGTACCTGTAGTCGTATAGGCCTAGCCTATATAGTAATAATAATAAATGGCCCGAAAATTCGTGTTTTAGGGTAAACAAAAATGCTTTTCAGAAAACTTTTACAATAACAATAATAATAAAGAAAAAAATAAGAAAATAATTGATTCAGGAAGCCAGTACCGTACTATGCTACCAATAGGCTAGGATGGATGACACTACATGAGGCAGCATGATAAATGTCTGCTCATCTCCTGTCAGGTAAACCATTAACTTATTCACCACCATGAGCAGTGCAACATTACCTTAACAAATCTACAAACTCATTACCTTATCGTTAATATGGGATCTTCAAAATAAATTATAATCCCAAATGCTACTGGTAACAACTCAACACATTTCTTAACACCTATTTAATTTATCAGTCATTTCCTGTAGCCTATACTGCTGTCCGGACTCACTCTCACTTCTCACCTAAACCAACCCCACACACACACCCACAGTCCACCCACTCATCGACCCCAGCCCACCCACTTCCTCTGGCCTTGACTGTATCCGCCACAATGTAACCGTCCGCCTCTTTACCTCCTAATTAGCATGATATGTCTGTAACTGACTTCGGCGTGGTCAACTTCTTGGGACACTATTGTAAAATCCTACACGTAAGGAGGCAAGATAGTGTTTCCTGACCTAGGCTACCTTAATCCTTCATCTGTCACAAATAAGTACGGTACTGGTAGAGTGAGCAAACATTTTTGCAATACGGTAAAAAAAAATTAACACCCAAAGGTCGGTGGAAATATTGTGGGTTGGTTGCTTACCGGTGTGACATTTTTTTTTCTTTACCTTTTTATACCCTGGTGCTTCGTATCAAGGAATTTGCTTTGTGTATTGGATGAAACTATGGTAATTAGCCTAGGCATTGGACAGTCAGGTTAGTAGAACCTGAATCCAGCTTGAATATTAAAAGACTCATTTAAGCCTAGGCTGTGTGTGGTTTTTTTTTTCTATCTCTCTCTGTAATGCAAGTGGGGGGGGGGAGAGAACCAGAACTTGTCCGGAAGGTCACCTGCAACCAGTCAGTCCTGCCAACCCAACCAACCCTACCTACCTGTTGCTTTGCTTGCTTCTCTATGCGCTGGACCAGAAAAACAAACACACCCACTCATCATGACAACAACAAGCAGATGATAGTCTTTGCCTCATCTCGGCTGACTATAATATTAAGCACAGTGAGTCGTACATATATAATTATTGGTGATTTTAGAAGAGGGACTCGCTAACCAAGTACCGTACAGTAGGCTACATATTTTCAGCTAAGGACACAATAATAATATCATTATGTACAGAACACAGCTAAATAAAATTATATTTACACACATTGCCAATATAAAATGAGAAAATACCACTTTGCCAAAGGACCAATGTGAATATTAAACGAGTTAGCCTAAGAATACAGGTCGGCTATTCTAATTTTAGCCATTTTCAAATAACTGAATGAACATTTGAAATTCAAATGATCTTCCTACCGGTCTGAAGTTGCCTTTGGAAATTCACTGTGGGTGACTGCACTCTCATTCTCAAATGACCTCGCTCAGATTTTAAGAGAAAGAGATGTGTACACAGCTAGTCACACGCCACCTGATAATTGCAAAAATACAGAAACACCCACAAACATGCACTTCTTGGAGTTGCACTCTTCAGCATAATTATTCCAGTCCAGTGTCCACACCACATGTCAGCTAGCCTACAGTACTACTATATAGCCTACAGTAAGGAGCTCTAGGCTACACGAACTCTCATAGTACAAGTGCACTCACACACTGAACCTAACCTACTTAAAACACATGTACCGTACGTAGCCTACTATAACCAATAGAGAAAGTTCCTCACTCACTCAGTAGGGTATACAAACGAACACGAGTCTAGTATCCTACACTTCTATATTCTTATATAAATATATACCGTACCGTAGGCTATCTAATCACCTCACAGGAATGGAAGACAACATACCGTAATTGTTATTGCCAAAGCTACACTAATTCCGCGAAAGCAAAAGAGGGAGGAAATAACGAAATAGGAAACTAGTTAAGAAAATAATGGTAAATGCATGAAGAAAGGTTTGGAAAGAAAGACATCGACAAGAAAGGGAATGACAAAGGAAAAGGTAAAAAAATGGGCTTTGAGAGTTGGGAGGTAGAGAAGGAAAAAATATAGTAATGGAGATGAGAGTCGAAGAAAGAAGAGGGGGAGGGAAAGGAAGTAACAGCTGGGTGGGAAGAACGGAAGGCAAGGGGAGAGGTTAAGGATATGTACAGTCACCGTCGAAAGTCGTGTCTCCTATTTGAGAATAATGTTGTTGTGAATGAAACATGAATTTTCTTTTTTACTTTTGATCTCTAATCGTTATTCTCATTGTTTACAGAAAGGCAGAACAAATAATCACGCCTCAATCACAACAAAATCATTCTCAAAGTTCCTTATCATCATACTAGAGATACGAGGGAACATTAGACAGGGATTGTACACTTCATCCACTCACACTAAAAACCACATTATCTCTCTCTCCATTCAGTTTTCAATTCTGTTGAAACTATATACAGTAAGTGTTTTCCGTTCATTCTCCAGCGTTTTTACCGTTTTCTGGTTCCACCTCCTCTATAGCCTAACTGGTGATAAGGTGAAATATGACCGCTGCCTCAACCCCTCCGTCTTTTTCTCTTTTTCCACTCCATCCCCCCCCCCCTCTCTCTCTCTCTCCTTGCTTCCTACCAATCATCCAATTTTCCTTTCTGCTTCTTTTTTTCAAAACGAGGGTAGCTTACTGGTATAGAAGGGAGTTAATAGAGAAGGAATAGTGGGTAAATATGAAGGCAGTGATAGAGTAAGGTACAGTATAATATTATTATAGATGTATGATGTAGCCTAAGTTGGTTATTTTTTGTTTCACCAATGTTCTTTCCTCCCCCTGCCCTCTCTCTCTCCCTTCTTCCTCCTTGCCGACCTTTGCCGCTCCCTCCCTCCCTCCCTTCGCCACACCTTTTCCTGTTTCTTTTTCTTCTTTCTCCTCGCCCTCCCTCACTCTCTTTCCATTCCAATGCCATTATTAGACCCTCACCTCTATTATCGCTCTCCCTGTCAACCCGAGATAGGAACTGAAATGAAAAAGAAGACTAAAAACGAGGGAACGAGTGAAAGAAACTGAATGGCGAGCGATGTAAACTGGGAACGAAGGGTGGAAAAATAATTTGTAAATAGAAAAGGGAGTGGGCGAAACAAAAAAATATTGTAGACAGAATGAAAAAAGGGAAGGAAGGAAATGGGAGAGAAGAGGAAAGACTAGGGAAGAATGGGTATAGGAAAGTTGAGACCTTGGGTGAAGAGTAAACTAAAAGAGAAGTAAAGAAAGGACTGGACATTAGATGGACACAACATAGAATACAATAGAAGAGGAAATAGAGGAAAAAAGGAAAATAAGAGAACATATAAATAAAGAGAAAGAAACGAGAACGGATAAAAAGACAAAAGCAAGGAAAGGCGAGAATGAGGAAACTGGAATATAAATAAGCAAAAAGAAGAAAAAAAAACGTGAAAAGGAATAGAGGAGAGGAGAGGTCACCTGAAGACTTGTCAAATGAGGATACCCGTTACACTCTCCAACCCCTCCTCTCCCTCCATTGCTCCATCCTCCCTCACTACTGGCTACCCTGATAATGTAACCGCCTCCCTTCTCTGTGTGTATGCGTGTCCTTCCCTTGATCCTTTCCCACCCTCCAGCTTATTACTCACAACTCCTCATTTCTCCCGTGCCAATCCATCCTTCAATTTCGCATCCCAGGCATTCATTCACACCTTACTTGCTTTCATCACGTCAGTTTCATTTCTCCCACGCCGTTTCTTTCACATATTTTTTTCATTCCCATCCGTTGTGCTTTCACTTGCTTTCTCCTTCCTATGGATCCTTCTGCTTCTATCCAGTCCCACCATCCATACCAACTCTTTTCGTTCTTTTTCTCATATTATTTCAACTGTTCGAACTTTCACCATCTTTCCACCCCTCCTCTCCCTTCTCCGTTATCCCTACCATTCTATTCTTCTCTTTCCATCATACCTTAAATAAATTACCCATCCTATTTTCCGTCACTCTACTGTATTTCCATCTACTCTCCTCTGCCACACATTTACCGCTAGAAAAATAATCCTTCTGCTCCTCATCCAATCACTTCCTAGCCCTGCATCCCTCCCGTCAGCCTGGAAAAGTGCCAAGTAACTCCTACCATCCCTCCTCCTCGTGGCTGGCTGGTTGGGCAAGGAGAGAAAGGGGAGAAAATAATGATAATAATAATGTCACGAGAAAACGAACAATAAGGAAGGAGCAGCAGTAATATATGAAAGCTCTTGGACAGCACCAGGGAGATAAATGTGTTGGTAATTTAAAAGGAAGAATTAATTTAGAATTACAAAGGAATATTAATCCATTAATGTTTCCAGGCCTATCCTCCCTCCTTTCTGTCTACCTCTCCAGCAGTCCTCCACCACTCTCCTTCCTTCCTTCCTCCTCCTCCTCCTCCTGCTCTTCCCACTTGCCAATTCGCCTCTTTTGAATTAGCCACGAACCTCTCAAGAGTGTTCTCCTTTACTTTAGGGGGCGGGGACCTCAGTTTCTGTCAGTCTAACCAACTCCACGCCCTTCCCTGTATAACAAAGAGAGGTTAAAATGAAAGTAAATGTGATGGATACAAATATGTTGATGCGAGGTGGTGCCCCTACGATGTATTATACTGCACCAGAGGATGAGGATAAAGCGTGTTGTTGGCTCCTAGGTCAGCGATGGCAACCCCCACTGGAGGCCGGTTTTCCAGTCATATTTACAAACACAGACACCTCTCCGTCCCCCATTGGTACTCCACCCATACTTCCAGTCACCATATACACGCTACATTCCCCATGCGGCCCCATACTCACCTCTACGGGGT
Organism: Petrolisthes manimaculis; assembly: GCA_034508575.1. Classification (NCBI taxonomy): domain Eukaryota; kingdom Metazoa; phylum Arthropoda; class Malacostraca; order Decapoda; family Porcellanidae; genus Petrolisthes; species Petrolisthes manimaculis. The sequence goes on along the minus strand of JAWZYT010005016.1, from coordinate 41,226 downwards.
CTCACAGGCGGTGTAAATCCAGGGTTAGTATTGAAGTACTCAAGAAACGCGCGAGAGCTTTTACACACACGTCCTCCCCCGCCCACTGCCTCAGCAACACTGGCTTCCCGCCGGAATAGTCTTCCTCCCCTGGCGACCCCGGAGCCATCTATTGCCCGCTGACCCAAGTAGAAATTCAATACCCTCTCCTCCCCTTCCCCTCCCAACTATGGATACCCTGCTGGTGGTACCCGTTCAAGGGAATGGACCTATAATACGCGATCGAAACATTAATGAGATGGTGATTAATGCTGCTGCTACTCCTCCTCTGTCCTCAACGTCGCTCCCTCCTCCTACTCCTACAGTCCTACTCCTCCAATTGTTCCCAGAGGATAGTAGGAGAATTTTTATTACAAGTGGATATTCCTTAGAGTAGTTAATTTTATTGAAAGATGAATGCTACAGATTGTTACCCTAATTAATTGGAAAACACGAATGATTATTATATTTTACTCTTTTGGCCAGTGCAATCGGTTCATCATCACTCACTTTGATTTAAAACTGGTCATCATGTTTGTAGCCGCCACTGATAACCATTTATATCATAACACGGATACAAGAGAGACTGAAAATACGTGTCCTGCAACAACACAAACGTCATTCACTGATAATATCAAGGACTTTATTACTACAGTATGTAGGAGGACAGACCACTCCCTGTACTATATTATAGCACATTGTTTCCAAGCCTTAACTATCACAAATACCCACATCCTTGGGTAGCAATGACCTCCTGACGTTACATTTTTTTAACTAGTTACGTAATTATATTGATTATTATAATCTGAAATCAAACCAAAGGGAATCTATTAAAGATTACGAAACCAGCCAAAAGAGTAAAACTCATAGCATTATTAAGTAAATATTCCACAATAATTTATACGTACTTAATTTCAGTATAGGCCTACAACTGTACCATGAGGTCAGTGTATTATGTTACCATTGGTTCGGAACACGAGCAGCCGGTCATAAAGGTAATCAATCAGAGGTCTAAATCATCATATATAGTATTTTAGTGTGTCAATTTATCCATTTTATAATAGATGTTTATCTTGCTAGACTGATCGATATATGAAGAGTAAATTCAAAAGTTGGGACACTGTAAGTGAGCTAGTTAAATTGGTCTGGGTAAATTTTGGTGGTGCTGCGAGACTTTCTTGACGTCACGTTCTTCGCTGTAGACCTAATTACTTAAACAGGCATAAGTAGGGAAGAAACAGAATGGAGAAAGGAGAAGTAGATGGTGTTACGTCCAGGGACTCTGCTGTACTGTATGAACCAGGGTATGAACTATGAACCCCGGCACGTTCTGGTCGCAGTGAAAATAAAAATTAAATAGAGGAGTGGATGGCTCTATATGCCTGGGCTACCGAAGAAAATCCCTGGAAAATGGGACCAGCGGTCACACCTTCCATGAGACCAGTCCTGAAGGGACCATAAAGGGGGAGGGAGTTTAAACTGCTGCATGCAAAGGGATAATGCACCCCCGTGTGCAGGTGGTCCACACAGCAGTGTAATAGAAATAATAAAAACCTCCAGTTGTAGTACACCTCACGTGGGCCGATCTCGTCAAATCCACTAGAAAGTGACTAGATCCTACAACAATCTTTATTCTAGCACTGTGGGGGATGGCTAGTATTCACATGGAATAAAGTCAGCCCCCTGGGAAATACTGCAGTACTGTATAGGGAGTGCAAATGGGATGGGAGACAGTTATAGTTTATAGTTGGGAGCAGAATAGGATACGAAACATGAAAACACTTGGTGCAAACCAACTATATGGACACTCGCTAGGCTTATTATTTTTATTGTCCTCAATCTATGGCTTAATTCTGATATATTGTATATATATAATCTTTTCCATAGCAGTATTAGTAGATCAAGCGAGCCGGGTATGGGAATCCTGACAGTCTCGGAAAAGAAAACTATAAAATTCTAATGTCTTTTTTTTATTTACCATTCATGTACAGTAATAGGTTTGTATTCTCCACATACAAAAAAAGATAGAAATGCTACACTGTATGTACTATCAGTCATATCAGTCTGTACAGTTAGTTGCAGTGTAAATTCTGCTGCCTCTCGATCTGTGGTGAACTAATATGAATGGAACACGACTGTTTCTTCACAGTTATTATCAAGGCTGGTTTACAGTCAAACAGAAGAAACAGTAATGTCTCATCTCATTCATAATAATATCAATAAGATGACAGAACTTTAGACCACAATAATTTTATTATTATTATACATCTTCCAGAGAGAGAGAAAGGAACCACCTTGATAACGAGTACAACTTAATGACTGAAAGCACATAGAGTAGTCGGGTAACACACTATTACTGTACTTCACTCACACTTTACTTTGAACTTCGAACAATGGAAATAAGGCTGACCTATATATATCTACACTCTGTATATAGTAATGCATACACAATGGAATTAAATGCACACAGCCTCATCATCTTTGAAGGATATACTGTAATCTCTTCACGGTAAATTGGACGTCTATTGATTCTTCCAAACTATGCCACAAAACAGATCCCCATTATTAACATTGAGGGACTCACACCCCCTTGGTGGGGGCTGCTCGGCCAGACAGCTTGAGGAATTTCAATAACAACAAAAACTAACATTGAGGTTATCTGCTTTCTGGTACAGTATAGTTTGGAAAAATCTGTAGCCCTCCACTCAACTAACGAGAGTTGAACAGTTTAATCTCAGCTTGTAAATAATTATCACCATATTCACAAGTATATCATTAAAATACAGTACATTTAATACAAACAATAAAACTGTTGTTCTGGGATGTTGACAACTGGGAGACTGTCCAGTACATGCATAACCTACAATGCTGAGGTCTAACTATAGTCAATTTTTCTACAACTGACAGTATTGTAAGGGGTGGCTGGGATTGGATAAAGGGAATTACAGTAAACACTTAACAAATCAGACTAAGTGGACACGTTACATCTAAAGGGTGAGGAGATTCTGGGGGTTCGTTTCCCTTTGTCCTCATTTTTCTCAATATACAGTATATAAAAAATAAATTAGGCCGGCACCTTGTTTTGATAAATCCATCACTTGGAATTTTCCCTTTCAAATCATACTTTTCCAGTTAACAGGGGGTCAGTCCAATTCTGATAGTAGAGTCCAGTTTAGAGTTTACTGTATTACTGTCGGCTCCAGCAAAACAAACCACAGAGACACTCAAGTATAGGTCTTGTATTACCACAAACTATTTGGTATACTATGGAGGATTTTTAGGACATGATCTTCTCAAGCTACATAAAGGAAACTTAATATACATATTTTGTATTCAGACAGTACAAGGCCTCTCATAACACTGTACCACATCTATACTATATTACACCATTCTCATTAGTTTTATTTCACAGATAATGTTAACGGGCTCCTTGCCTCAATATTGAATAAAAATACTATATACTGTACTATATTCCACATCTTTACCACATAAAAAACAATTTCCTTCACTTGCATTTTTTCCCACCTAATGTCATGTTGCTAAGCTTACCCTCTCATTAAGTTGAACCTGATAGCTGTATTCAAAGCAATAATATACTTTGGATCTAGAAGTCTAAACTCTCATGATTCAGTCTTTAAGGGAAGGCAAGATTTGCCGAGTTTGTAAGGTAATGTATAAGTGAAGGCAATTGTTTCTTTTCAGGTTTATTGTTCTCCCCTCTCATGTTTCCCGGACTTGAGAAATGAAAAGGAAATAGAAGGAAAGAATGGACAGCTGAAGAATACCCAGGCTTTTATTGGCTTTATGATTTCCACAATTTGACCCAAACTGGAAAGAGGATAGTTTCCCTTCACCCTACAATGTGTTGTGTGGGTAAACAAAATATTGTACTTGGGAGTTGAATTTTACCAAACATACCAACCACATTTGTTTGAGCCTGGACTAGGGTACTGTATTGTCTTTATATATAATTATTGTGTGGCAAACAAAAGCCATAGTCATTAGAACAAAATTACAGGAAAGAAAATAAAAATATTCAGGACAAAAGTTACTTTGTGAACATTTCATACATTTAATGTCTGATAACATGTATGGATGACAATATTGTATCTAGCTACCAATGCCTGTAACTTATTGTCTCATTGTGTATTACTGTACACAATATTTCTCTTGCTAAATTATATACAGGATGGCTATGATGGGTTAATGACAGTACTATACAGACAATTCCTATTTGGTGTACTGTACATGTCAATATTCACTACCTGTATTGTTTCATACATTCATTCTTACTTATCATAACTGTGTATTTGTGATAATCATTCGCTTTGGTTTCATTTTCAAATAACAACTTAATAAATATGACAAAAAACTCCCAAACTTAAAATACCTATACACGTATACTAAAATTATTATGCCTCACCAAAATCCTACGGACTCTGCAGATCAAGAATTGTACTTGCCTGTGTCAAGTCTGGTGTGTAATGAGTCAGAGCATTAGAAGGAAAGTAAAAGCTCACATAAAGGAACTTAAACTTTGAGCTACCTATAACAAAGGTTCACGTCAACAAATGGTAAGCAAATGTAATCAGTCTCGGGTTGGGATTATCATGCTGGTTTGGATTCAGTCATTGATATACAAGGCTCACGTCATGAAGACACACAGAGAATAGCAACAAGAGAAGAAGAAACTGTCAAAGATGATACACACAAGAAGCTAGGTACAGTTGCCCACACATGAAGCTGGTATGCCTCGGTTCTTGTGAGGTAGCTACAACAGGAAGGATCTATCTATCTATCTATAGCTCTGACACCTCGTTCCGTCCAAGATGGTGGTCATGGCAGAAGTGTCTCCAGTTTTCCCTGTTCCAACACTCCCTCCTTACTTGTTCAAACCCTCCTCTGTCCTTCACGTTTCTCTCCTTTACATACTTTTCCACTCTGTTTTGCCATCTAACTGGCGGTCTGCCTCTCACACCACGTCCCACAACTTCATTATCATACATCATCTTTACAAACTCCTCACCTTGTATTCTCTCTACATGTCCAAACCATCTCTCAATGTATTACGCTTCACTCTCTCAACCATTCCACACTCAATACCAATTGCCTTGTCACTCATACCACATCTCTCGTACACACTCTCATTACTTTCTCCATCCCACCTAGACACCTCACATGCTCCTCTCAAGTAGCTCATTTCCACAGCACTTATCCTAGACTGATGAGCCCTACTCCATGTCCATGTCTCTGATGCATATGTCAGTGTTGGCAGGACTATAATGTTCCTCAGTCCCCTCTTCACTTCCATACTCACACTTCTACCCTTCATAAACCTTCCCAATGATCCTAAGACCTGTCTACCCTTCACTGCTCTCTCCCTAATTTCTCCTTCCACACTTCCATGTTTACACAGAACTGTGCCCAAGTACTGTACTTAAACTCCTTCACTTCCTCCATCCTCTCACCCCTCAGAGTTATCTCACACTTAGTCCCAGTTGGTACTTCCACTCTGTACGGTGTAGCAAAGTTCTTGCTCTCTCAAACACCATCACTTTACTTTTACCAACATTCACCTTCAGTTTCCTTCGTTTACACAGCAAAAGTCACAGTTGTTGACAGGCAGATAGTAATAATATTTTACTGCCTGCCTGTCAATACACTACATATTTTGTTCACTTTACATCCCTTTGTAGCTACCTCACAAGTAACGAGTCTCAACAGCTTCATGTGTGGGCAACTGTACATACATGTATTAGAAATAACAAGAGACGAGGCGAGAGAGACATGGATGGCTTATGGAGATGTATGCTGTATGTATGTTTTTATATATGAGGAATGAAGCCAGACTAGAGTATTTAGAGAGATGAATCCCTAACAGTTAAAACATCAGCAGATGAGAAGACAAACAAACAGGGTAGATGAGCATACAAACAAGACAAGATGTACATTATAGAGAGGTGATGAAATAAATATACAGACAACATGACACATGTGCAGTCAACAACAGTCACTCATTTCAACATGGTCTTCCTCTGGGCTGTTAGGCCACGCAGCTTGAGGAATTTCAACAAGGGCACCACTAAATGCATAACATGATCCAAGCAATACTATAATACTATTTGATGATAAAGTCGCAGATATACATTTTACATAACCAACTACTGTACTACAATGTATTCCTTGTCTTAATGGAGGGCGACTCTGAATCCAACAGTACAATAGCACTTCATCTGCTGACTCATATAATAATTATGTATGTGGGACAGCATTGAAATTATGCCGATTGACTGCACATATGGATAACTTGGACAGACATCAGAGATAGATAATGAGATAGATATATGGGTGAGCAAGATACATATACAAAGTGCAGGTAACAAGTGGAAACAGACACACACAGAGAGTCAACACAGGCACACTCAATAACAGACGTCTGCACCCGATGATTAAATAGTGTTCATTAGGGTTCTAGTCCCCCCACATGGACATGTAATATCAGCTGGACCTTCAACATGACACTTGGCAGTCATTCATGTCTTATTATTGCTAAGTTGGGTCTGATGGGATGAGGCAGGTGTTGTCCGAGAACAAAAGGCTTCTGAATTCTCCACACTACCTCAGTATACTGGTAGGTGATCTGTTTTGTGACATTGTTTAGAGGAATTAGCAGCCTCTAATTCTGTAATTGATAGAATTTCAATCACCCCATTCAGAAAAGAATCTCTTGTTTGTAAATTGGAGGGCTACTGATTCCCCCAAACTATACCAGGAAACAAACATTAAAATGAAACTAATATGGGATCTGTTTCATGGCATAATTTGAAGTAATCGGTAGCCTTTCGTATGACAATCAAGATAATCTCCCTTTAATGGTCACCAAGGCCAACCAAAACATGTTTCCATATAAATATGACCCATCCATACCATTGATTATCAGGCAGACAACAGAGGCATCTACCACACACTGCTGTCGTCTTCCTGCTCCTTGTCTTATTGTCATCTTCACATCTTCCTCTGCTTTGTCAAACTATTGTGGTAAAATCTTCCTCCATCTGTGTAACATAGTATTATGTCAGTATATTATCATCAACATCCCGTTCGTCCTAGTATATAAATATATCGGGGTAAGGCAGCTGGTACTTGGTGGGCGGTGAGACGATCATGGCAGCAGCGGAGTCACAGCTAGTGGGTGGCGTGGTGGTGGTGGTGGAGGCCGAGGTGACGGGTGGAGGGGGGGGCAGGCGGCTGAAAATTTCGGCCAGCTTGGCGTGGAGGGCGTCAGGCTGGATGCGGGCCACCACCGTCTCGAAGGGGTCAGTGAGGAAGGCCTGGGTCACCTGACGTCGCTGTTCCTCCTCCACCTCAGCACGACGGCGCTGCTCGGGACTCTCACTCAGAACCTTCTTCAGTGACTCAAATGTTATCTCCTCCTCCAAGGGACGCTGAGGGAGAGGTTAAAGGTTTGAGTAATTATACAAGAAAAATATGAGGCGACACTGATGGCAGCGAGATAAACTGGAGTAAAGAAAATCTCACCTTCATCATTCATTTTAACATGTCAGTGGTCAGTTTCAGATCAAGCATCTACCACCTGCCAGACTTACCCGTGGGAGGCCAGGAGAAGAGCAAGCACTGTCCACATCTACACTGATAGTGTTTATATCCATGGCAGAGTTGGAGTGCTGGGAGGTGGAGTGACGTCGCTTCATACTTGACACACTTGCTGTCAGTCGCTTTTCGTCCAGGCTGAGGGGTTAAAGTGAAGCAAATTAGCCCAAAAAGTAGCAATATTTCATTCTTATAACTCCAGTGAAAAGTATGCCAATTGGTTGCAAAAAAGTAAACAAATAACTGAAGATTGAGTTCCGATGTTATTTTGATACAGTATTTGCTAATAATTCTATTCCAACTTCTCTCCCATCATAGCTTGGAATGAGAAATTTGCCCTTAATGTATATTTATTAAATAATATAGAGAGATTAAAAACCACAAGCTCTTTACAACCCAATCATCAAGTCTGGTGATCTGACCTGGTTCCTGAGAGCAGGTCGAGGACTTTAGCGTTGTCGAAGACGAGATTTTCTGGGATCGAGGCTGAGGACAGGCTGGAGTCATACTGGGGTTGGAGTTGAGGCAGTAGGTGGGGTGACTTGTCAGACCTGTGACCAGAGAAAGACACAGTCATTCAGTCAGGGACACACATGTGGATTATTCTTCTCTTCCAAACACAAAACTGACTATAACTACCCAATACGATATGTAAATTTGTGTAAGGAGAGTTGGTTTCCCTATTCAGTATAGTAGTTTGGGGTTACTTTAAAAAGGAATGTGTATATACTGTATTGCTAGATAGTATAATAAGCTTAACTCATCCCATGTGTATATTTTCAGGAAAATGTGTTGCTTTGTTGCCTGACCTGTTCTTGATGACCTCAGTGATGTGGTCCTTCAGTGTCGGGACGAGAAGTGACACCACCATCATGACAGCCGCTACCACCACATGTAGCCATACACCTGATGCTCCTCCCACACCTCCACTCTGAGCCACACCCTACACACAGAGACACAGGGTAGGGTGAGGGAAATGTATTTAAGTTTGTGAAAGGTAGAATATAAACGAAAGAAGTGAAGAAATAAAAAAAGAAGACTAATGATGATTATGCCTGGATGACCTTATTACACAAAGGAGAAAGAGACACTGAGAAGGGACAACAAACATGAAAAAAACACTTAAGGAACACTAAGTATAATAAATAATCAGCCCTTTCATGGTGACTTTCTTCTCAACTCACCTGGATGTGGAAGAGAACCCTGAGGATGTCAACAATAACATCATCACTGCGTATTTCAGCTAGTAGCAGCATGAGGGTGACGTAGAGAGCCTCAATGTTACCCAGAGTGTTGTTCGTCAGTTCACAGTTCTCCTGCACTGACAGAAGGATATCGTTTCCGCATTTCTTCCAGAAGTTGACATCTTGCCGTACCTGTTTCCCCAGTGTCAGGCCAAGTTTGGTGACCTCCAGGCTGTCAGAAACGTCATAATAAAATTATCAATGTAAACCTAAAATGGAGAGGAATATGCTACCCTAACAATGAGCCAAATATTATACAAGGTTCTGATTATTAAATAATGAAAAAAATTGGCTGACTATACCCAATCACTGTGCTGTAAAGAATCATATAATGGAGTGAAATATTGGTACTGTATAATACAATACTGTACTGAAATGTACAGATAAAATGACAACAATGAAGAGGCAGGGTGTGTAGGGACCAGAACACTGTACATACGTGGGTGTGGAGAGTTTGTGTACATTGCCATGACGATCAAGAAGAGTGTGGAGGATGTGCTGGACAGTGAGGCGCACTTCAGCATCACCAGACACAGACAACCGCATCAGTCGCACCAGGAACGATTGCGAGAAGGTCTTGGAGTACTGCTCTGTTGTGTACTTGGTTCCCACCTGTCACACACACAGTTTTATACAGTAAATATGTAAGAGGGGGAGAGGTTATCCCCTATGCAGTAAAAATTCCATAATGTTGACAATGTTCTACAGATGATGATTATAATGCTGATACTGAATGTTGGATAAAAATAAAGACTGACCTTGAGGAGTGACTTGAGGAGGAGATGTTGAAGTTTGACTTCAGCTTCAGGACGAGCCACACCTCCTTCATCCACACGGTCGCTGCCAGGCACCTGTAACACACACACATACACACATTATTGTCTATTGTAGCAAGGAATAAAATTAATTTATACTGTACTGTATCTGTTTTTATATTACCTAGCTGCCAATGTTTAACAGACTATATTTATCTCAGTTTAAAATGTACATTCATCTATTTTACAAGAGATGAAAGTGTCTATGAATGATGAATGATGAATAATGAACAGTACTGTACAGTACTCAAACATTATCACCTACTGACCCCTGGTGGCAATGACTATAAACTCCAGCTATAAATAAATGCATCTGCTTCTTCATGCCTCACCTTGTTGAGGATAAAGACCATGGAGTCAATTTTCTGGTAGTCAGGAAGATGGTTGGCATACTCTCCAAGGGCATGGATAAGTGTGTCCTGATACACTGCCTCGGCCTCATCTTTGGTCACCCCCACTCCACTGCGTCCAACCACCGACGACCGGATGTGTTCCAGGAGGGAATTGATGATTTCAATAACTGATGGGCCTGGAGACATCAAACCAGTAGTGATGAGGTGGCTTTATTTACTATTACTGTATGGTGACTTATGGAAGGAATTGTTTTATAGTTTTCCACCTGAGGAAACATTTATTTGAACTGAAGGCAATTTTATTTTCAGGGCTTGCACACATGGATGTTGGTGTATTTGTCAAAATTTGTTTCCATGCACAGGAAAGCACTTGATATATATGATTTGGATTAAACTCATTATAATATATTTCCTGAATTTCTCATATATATATGACTTTCATAAATAGCATATGAAATACTGTAAAGAGAATCATTAGAATTTCCCAAAACACTACAACTGGTATTAACATTGTAATATAATACAAGTGTAAGCCTATACTGTCATCAAGTCATCAGTATTGGACAAAATATATTATACTTTAATTGTTGTGTTATTTAAATAATATGTGAGTACCATACGTACCAATACACTCGCCCGCAGCGATGGGTATGACATTGGAGAGAACATCAGCAATTCCTGTTCTAACCTGAGGAGGCTCAATACTTTTTTCATTCAGGTGAGCCATGATCAACTCAATGATGGTGATGCTGTACTGGGCCTGAAGGAGATAATGGTATGAAGAAGGTGATTTGAACTCTTATACAATAACTCAAGTCTTTTGCTCTTTCTTTAACACCATTGCAGTTTCATTTGAATGAAGCATTACTGACATTCAAAAACCAAAGACTAAAGAATTTATCCTAAACATTTTTTCCTTACACAGCTCTGTGCAGCTTGGTAAGATTTATTATAAATCTAATAAACAGACTACACTATTGTACATACCTGGATGGAGTGCATGAGTATTTTGAAAATCTGGACAGCAAAGGTGTTGTTGACCCATAAGCTTTCATGGTCCAGGTGGCTGATGTGTAAGAAAATCATCACCATTATTATTTAATAAGGATATTTTTTGTTAACACAGGTCGACTTTTTTCACATACCAGTACATACTGTACATAAAACATCAGTAAGTACAGTTATAGACATGAGTTTTTACACATATGAGGTGAGTAAAACAGCTCTGACACTTATTAATGTGAATTCTATCCAGTTTAATATTTACTCTCATGGTGTCAATCACTAGGATCTCCATATAATATGAAAATTGTATATTCAGGGACACAACTAGCATAAGCTTATGTTTAATGAAGAGTCTGCTGGCCAAACCTATCCTAACCACACCTTCCCATGGTACCCACATAAGAAGTGGCTTGACAACGGTGTGTATCTTGCCGTAGGTGGCACGGGACACAAGTTCCCTCAGGCACATCTCAGCCAGGACGTGAGGTTCCTTCTCCCCCTCCCCACTCTGGTTGTGATGGTTGTCTGTTGAGTCGGCCAACTGAGTAGGTACCTGCCCAGGAAAATAAGGAAATGGAAACATGTTAACTCTTCCCTAATTTTCTGACACTGAAGAGATTGAGGATTTGGGAACCTATGAGCATTATTACTCTTCATTACTTACAATTTTACCCCCAGACAGAGAGAGAGGGTGTCCCCTATTCAGTAGGGTAGAGGCCACCACATATTCTGGATAGATAGATATTTTATCTAAATGGGATATCTAAAAAGGCTCAAGAATTTGGGTAGGGGTAGCTACAAGTTGCACATAAACCCAAGTTTACTTAATTTAATTTAATTTTGGGTGGGGTAGAAACATTGAAATGAAACACTACAAGCCTTGATGGTAGAGTGACACTTGTGAGAATGGCTGGACACTGACCTCCATGTAGGCGGTGTTGCTTTGCATGTTGTACAGAAGTGAGGGTACAATCTTCTCCATATGGGTTGGTAACCAGATGCTCTCCCCCAGGTTATCCCAGTCAGTCTTCCTCACCACACCCTGACACACAAGCATAAGGAAACAAATGAATGTCATGTTTGACTCTGGTGATAGAAAATAAAGGTCATATACTGCTCTTGGATACATTAAAAAATAAAACATAACAAGGAATGAAAAGATAAAAAAGTAAAGCATGAGAAAGGGGAATCCTCAATTTTTCTTTACAGTCCTATGTTCACACATCATTTCCTGCCCTCCTCCCCTACACTACCCACCACACACCTGGAGTCCTCTGATGCCTGCAGTCCTCAGCTGTCGACTGGTGTCTGGGCAGTCATCGTTGGAGTAACACATGGAGGAGAACTTGCTCACCAGGAAGTCATAGCGCCGGTGGTAAGAAGGAGTGTCTTCACGGATGTTGGCAAATTTCTCAAACTGAAGTATACAGTTGGAAAATGTATGAGTCTTAGCTTGTTAGAGAATGAAAATCATGCATTCATTTCAATTTTCTAGGCAAAAGCCGGGTGTTCTGGGAAATAAGAGAAAAAATTGTTCCACCCAGTCCCCTCCCTTGGGTACATAGTCTCCCTGTGATAGTGCCTCTGCTTTAGTGTACTAAAGGACGAGTCTGTATTTCTTTCACAAGATTAATTTGTACTTCTTTCAACTTATAAAACAACAATACAGTATAAACACAGTTGCAGAGAACTGGTACTAGTCCCTGGATAACAAAATAACATCATAACTACAGTAAAGAAGTCAGGTGAAGTGGAAGTGACGTACAGACTGTGTGGCTCGTAGCTGCAGTGTAGGTTCCGTGGATTCAAGTAGCTTCTGGACCATCTGCAAGAATGACTCCACAAACAGGTTAAGGTTGTTGGCATGACAAGACACCAGCAGTTGGTCCAGGGCATCCATTGAGATGATTACATACCCTGAGGGAAGAAGCAACAGTTAAGTATAAATTTATAGTGGAACCGCTACTGCATAATATTATACAGTAGTCTTATCAATCATTGTACAGTATGTAAATAATGTTATTTTTATATTCTGTGATGAATATATGAAAAAGCAACTGAATGAAAGTGAAACAGAACAGGAAAACATTTCTATAATGATTATTTGCCCTATATTCATCCATGCATACACACACAGACACACTAGAACAGACTCCACAGGTGAAGTTTCTACATTAAAGGTGATATTTCTCTCCTTCCTCTCACTGCATGACCCACACAGTCGCCCTCTTTCCCCCCACAAACTCTCTTTTCTTGGCTCAAGTTGAAGCAGCTGGACCAATGTAGCCCCTCAACCTGCCACAGCATTCAAGTTCACAGGCAAAGAAAGAGTGGCTGATGTATCGTATCTCCCTTGTATTCTCTCTCACTTTTTTTCTTACCTTACCTCTCATTCATTCTCTAATCTCTATATCTCTCACTTTGTGTGTATTTCTCTCTTTGCTGTCTCTCTTATCTGCCTCTATTGTTCTCCATCCCGCATCTCTTGTTCTCCTTATAATTTTTCTCTTCCCTGTATCTTTCTCATCTTCTTTCTGCTCCATATCTATTTCTTTTTCTTCTTCATACCCTTCCCATGCCACCTACACACACACACCCTCCACCCACATGTTACCTACCCATCCAATCCCCAACCCTGCACATTCACTTCTCCTTGAAGTATAACCTATGCTACATTCCCTTTCCCCTATAACTCCACTTCTCCACCTGTCACCCCACCTATTTCTATTGCCCCACCATCACCTCATCCATTCCCCCACACCATTCTACCTGACTTGGTCTCCTTACTCACCAGTCTTCCTGCGGTTAATGTCCCTGTAGAGGCGGTAGGCAAGATACTCCCCAATGCGGTCCAGTTTGTCTGGTGAGTTCATGGCATACCACATGAGTTTGTCCATATTGGCCTTGACCAGTCCATCCTAAGAGACAAGGATACAGTACAGTAAACTCATATAATATGCTGGATTTATGCTACTTTAAGGTAAAATATATACAACATTACCAGACATCAAAGGGCACATGACACTAAGGCAATGTAAAAACAATGCATAATATGGCAGAGAAATGGCAGAGAAGTTACTCAACCAAACAGGCTGCCTCACCTCAGGTATCGGTGGGAAGATGTTGTCCACCAGACGTTTGTACCGTGGCCGGAAAGCAGAGCAGCACCCACAGCAACCTGCCAGAGGGAGGCACAGGGAGGTCAGAAATGGGGAGAACAAGGTTGATGTATAGCTAATCTATCTTCAGTAGGCATACAGTGAGTATTTGTTCAATAGGTCATATCCCAGTTGGTTGAAAGACAATGGAGCTAAGGAAATTGTCCAACAGTTTCACCAGCCCAGGATTCAAACCTTGGGGTCTCTCACTGAACAATATTTTAAAGTGCTCATTTAATGGGCTATATTTAAGTTGGCTTAAAGTGTTCCAATGTTCTTAACAATTGGGTAATATAAAAGTAGAGTGTGTCCAGAGAAGAAGAAATCACCACAACCTTTCATCACACACAAGGCCCAGTACCATGCTCAATTTATGCTATAATAAGAAGAGTGAAAATATGGAAGCAGAGATGGAAAAATAAGATTATGTTCAGTCATCCATTACCAAAAAAAATGAGGTAGAGTTCATTGAATATTTGTTTTTTCATATATCAATGTCTAGTGAGGCCCGGGCCTCTGCAACACCTGTACTGCACTGCACACCTTTTCACCCGGCAAACGACTATCATCACTTTTTGTAGACAACTTATTTGAAGAGCCACCCATGGCCAACTGGGGACTACCATCTTCTTTTCACACCCACCATACATACAGTACATCTTTTCTATTTAATTTTACACATCTTGACTTTAATGCATTGAGTTTCAGTGAGAAGACAGGACACTTGCCTTTTACTGAGTCCAAATCATTTTCGCTACTGTACACCTTAATTAGCCACATCTTATCTATCTTCCCTTCCAACATCTTCACTACTACATCACACATCTTATCTATCTTCCCTTCCAACATCTTCACTACTACACCACACATCTTTACCATGTTGGGAAAGGAGTAAAGATGTGTTGGTTGGTAGTAAAGATATGCTTATTGTGATTATTAAAGATATTGGGTGGTCAGTTTCATATATGAGGTGACAGGAAAAAAAAAACCGTTTCAAACTCTATCACCATCACCTTAAGTTAAGGCTCCTTAACCACTATCATTATCATGACCATCACTGTTATTATCACCATCAGCTTAATCTGGTACCACCACCTTAACCATTATCACCACTACCGCTATAGGCTACCGTATACATTATAAATTATAACATGTCATAAATGGCAGCCAGGGATCATATTTTTGTATTTATACTAAGATGTCCATATCCAAATACTCTCTTAAATATAAACATCAGGGTTATGGTTTATACAGTGTTAGAAATTATGGTTAGCACTTCTAAATCAACGAGAGCCGTTCATATACAAGTTTTACAAGAGAAAAATATTATCAGGGAGGCAAAATGTTCAACTTACAAAACACCAGAATGAAAAGTAGTACAATGCTGAAGGAAGGAATAAAATATCAGACAGAGGTTGATATAAGATGAGGGTTGTGGTAAGGAGGCAAGGCAGGAGGAAGAATGGGGAGAATGTTATATTGCTGCTTATTGACTTGTCATGATGTGAGGTGGCAGGGAAAGCAGTCACAGCCTCAGCAAGTAAAGAAAAGGCATAACTGTATAACCATAATAACATTAAAACAAAACTTACCTTCAAAACACATCAATTTACAGCAGAACAAAGATTTAAGTTTTAAATGTACAGGACTACAGTATTAGCATATCAAAAAATTATACCATTCATCACACTGTAACCAGGTACTGTACACTCGGATACCATAGTCTCTACCCCACCTGAGTCAAGTCCGAGGTCTGAAGCAGGTGGTTTCTGGATGACAGCCCACCCAAAACCTCCATTGGTTCGAGATGTGTGTGACCTCATGATGGTTTGGGTGGGCTGTCGTCCTGAAATCACCTGCTTCAGATCTTGGGTTTCGACTCAGGTGGGAGTGTACGATTGAAGGTAATTATGAAAGTAGATACAGTATAAGAAAAAAAAATGTATAAACAAATAGAAAAATATTGCATCCAACATAACAACTTGCTACTTGGTGAGGGTGTCTGGTGGTGTCACTACAGTAATAAGGTTTCTCCATGAAGGTTGTATTGTGTAAGTCAACTGTAAGGTGTAGTGTGTTGGTCTGGTTTAGTGGACAGTACAGTCGGCAGCAAAAGTCCTGTCGCCTCACCTGCTTCACAGAGACACACAGTATTCATGGACTCGAGAAATACACACGTTTTATACACTTAATAATCTCGAGTCTGTGAACTTCGCGTACCTCGGTGAAGCTAGTGAGGCGACAGGACTTTTGCCGCCGACTGTACAGTCGGCAGCAAAAGTCCTGTCGCCTCACTTGTTTCACTGAGGCACGCGATGTTCATAAACTCGAGATTACTAGGTGTAGAAAACGTGCGTATTTCTCGAGTCCATGAATTATGTGTGTCTCGCTGATGCAGGTTAGGCGACAGGACTTTTGCCGCCGACTGTACAGTACAGAGAATATATTATACACTTGGATACCACACTTTCTAGACCACCTGAGTCGTTGCCCGAGATCTGAAGCCGGAGGTTTCTGGACGACAGCTCAGATAAAGCCTCAATTGGTTCGAGATGTGTGTGTGATGATTTGGGTGGGCTGTCATCCCGAAACTATTTGCTTCAGATCTCGAGTTACGACTCAGCTGGGCTAGAGAGTATGGTATCCGAGTGTACACCTTTTTTTGACGCCTGACCACTTCAATCACACATAATAATAATAATAATAATAATAATAATAATAATAATAATAATAATAATAATAATAATGATAATCAGTAAATCCTTTATAGCTACACTGATTTGTATCCACCACTTCATTATACAGTACGTCTATACATACAAAATTTTTCACGAAACCAACAAATACATTAATACCAAACTACGTACAGTACTCGTAACGGAGCCAAAACTACTAGAAACTAATTAATAAGAATAACGCTGCACAAATTACAGATTATAAAACAACTTTACGCCAAAAGAGAACACATTTCCACCTCAGACAAGCTAATCAGGCAAGCAAGAACGAGACCCCCCCCCCCCCAACACACTGTGAAACTTTCTGGACAACTCAGGCAAGACTCGATCCAAGTAAAGTTTTCACACGCAACAATATACTGTATATATTTACAGAAAGCCCCAAACTCTGGTGAAATAATAGAGAGAACGATAAAGGTATTGAGGATCTGAAAACTGTGGCAGGAGGGGGCGAACGGTGAGCAGGTATACTGTACAAAGCAAGAGAGGGGTAGAATAAGGAAGGAAAACGATAAGGGTGGAGGTTTTAATTAGACTTTGAGGGAGTGAGAGCTGAGCATGTATTGTAAATGCAATACAAGAACTGGCTGGAATGTCAATTCACACCAGGAAGGGTACTTATTAAATCGGCAAGACACGAGGGGTAATGGGGATATGAAATTATTTAATCATTCCAGATGTGTCCTGCTCATATAATTACAACTCACATGAGACAAGGGGATATAAGGAAGGATTCGGTACTAAACTATATTCCAGAGGTGTCCAATTGGTGGGTACTGGGTAAATATATCTATAAGCTCACAAGAGACGAAGGAAAAAGGGGAACACGGCACTAGACTATCTTCCGCAGGTGTTCTACTAGCGGTTAAATAATTATACACGGAGGAAACAAGGGGGAGATGTTACTAAACTATCTTCCAGGGGTGTTCTACTGGCGGGTATATAATCACAACTCACATAAGACGAAGAGAAAAGAGGGATACAGTACTAAACTATCTTTCAGAGGGTGTTCTACTGGCGGGTATATAAACACAACTCACATGAGACGAAGGAATAAGAGGTATTCAGTACTAAACTATCTTCCAGAGGGTGTTCTACTGGCGGGTACCGTATATAAACACAACTCACAGGTAGCGTGGGGACACTTGACAGAGAGCGCCTCCACGGCATCCGCAACCCGCTCCCGATCCAAACAGCAGGCCAGCAGTGACATCCTTTCCCTCTTTTCTATTCCTCCTACAACTTCCTTCCTTATGTCTTCTTTCTTTCTCTCTACAACTTCCTTCTTCCTTCCTATAACTTTTTCCTTCCTTCCTTTTGTCTTCTTTTTCCCTACAAGTTCCTTCCTTCCGTCCTCTTCCTCCCTACAAGTTCCAGTCCCTTTTTTCCTTCGTTTCCTCTACCGGTCTTACTTCTTTTCGTTCTGTTTCCTACAAACACTCTTATCTTTTTCTCTGATACCTGTATTCTTTCCACTTTCTCCTTCCCACACACTCTTTGCTTCTCCTCTTCCTTTTCTTCTAAATACGTAGACTCTTTTCTTCTACCTTTCTTCCTCCTGTCTTTCCACTTACATTTAAACAAACACTCTTTCCTTTTTATTCTTACAAACACACTCACTTCGTTTCTATATCTTGACAGCCACGTTGTCGTGTTCTTCGGTGACTTCTTCCTCTTTGACTTTTTGTTATAACTCCTCACAACAAAAAATAATTACGTATTGTTTCTATAGCCCTCTTTAAAGTTATTTCGTATTCTATTCGTATCCATCTTTCTTAACTCTCCCATAAGTTCTGCTGCGATTTATCTTTGCAATATACTGTACACTTTATAGTACCTCTTTACACACATCACATTTTACATTTCTATAACATCAGAACGTTCAAGGATAAATCATTGCAAGTTTCGAGATAATGCTTTACATTTAGAGATTAATCACGGGTTTTTTCTTTAACCTGAAGTTTGGTGTAGGCTAGTTGAATAAAGTACATACAATATATTTTTAGAGAGATTGTTCAAGGATGTTTTCTTTGGCTACTGTTGAGGTTGGTGTGGTTGATTATGGGTTATCTCGAAGCTCGTACTGGACACTCACTCAACTGTCTAATACTGTCTCATTATACAACATCTTTTCCACTTCCTGACTCTGAAGAGGTAAAAGGGAGCACATGGGTGGAGTTAGCTTCACCACTGTGGCTATGCACTTCGTAAAAAAAAAAAAAAAAAAAAAAAAAAAAAAACGGAGTTTCCAATATCCCCCCCCCCTCTCTCTCTCTCTCACACACACACACGTGGGATGTTCTTTCTCTTCCACCACTCAATAGATTCTTCAAGGCTACTTCACTTCACTCAACCTCACTCCAGACTCTTCACTCCCATCATCATCAATTTCTTTGTGTCTATTCAATTATCATAGCACTTCCTTCACTTCTTTCCACTTTTCTCTCTCTATAACTTAGTACTAACTATCCTATCCTATACAGCTGCTTCGTAAAGATACACAAGTTTCTTAACCTGGCGAAATATACATACAGTTGGAGACATGAATGGATGGTACAGCCCAAGTGAAAGATGGTCAATTTCTCCCAATATCAAGTTCCTTAGTGCCAAATAGGAGACATCAGGGGCAAAAGTCAGTATTGAGGATGGTAATAAATAGCAAGTACCTGATAATAGACACTGGTTACTCAAATGGGACAAGTATCTTTCACCTGGGCTGTACCACCCATTCATGTGTCCAACTGTACCACTTGCTCCC
This sequence comes from Petrolisthes manimaculis, assembly GCA_034508575.1. Classification (NCBI taxonomy): domain Eukaryota; kingdom Metazoa; phylum Arthropoda; class Malacostraca; order Decapoda; family Porcellanidae; genus Petrolisthes; species Petrolisthes manimaculis. The sequence goes on along the minus strand of JAWZYT010005016.1, from coordinate 21,529 downwards.
TCATTTATCTTCTTGGTTATTTATTTCGGTAACTGTTGCAATAGATGACAAATAACACAACAATTGTACGCATTTTTGGTACATTGGAGTGACTTGATTCCTCCAAAATATGCCAGGAAACAGAACCAGATGAACAAATATAATGGTGTTCTGTTGCTGGGAATTGTTTGGAGGAATCATTATCTCCAAAAATGTCCAAACTATACCCTCCCCTTAACATTGGGGTGACTCGTGTAAAAGTTTGACAGCTTCCCTCAGTTCGTTGGCAGAGAAACTTTCCAATAAGTAGGTTACGTAGCATCTTCTAATATTATGGAAGCAGCTACACATAACTCAAAACAATAACATCATAAAGAGAACTTGAAAACATTATAGTCAGCAATTAGTTTGAGTTAACCATATGTGTACTGAAACATATGTCCACGACTGTATATATTTATGAAGAAGGGGAGCAGAGAGGAGACAGGGATCCATGGTAGAAATTCCACTCATTCAAACATAGTAAATCCAACCAACCCACCACCATCACCATTTACCCCACCAAAAAAAATATAAAGTCAACCAATCAAACCAACTTACTCGCACACACACACACACACTAAAACCAACCAACAACAATAACACACCAACACATATATTACCGCTTACTCCAATAAAAGCATGCCAACCCTTTAACTCACCCATAAACAAAGTGAGGTAATTACGTGAATGTCCAGGTAAAGGAAGGTGAAGGGGAATGACAGAGAGGAGACCGCCCCCTCCTCCCGATCGGACCCCCCATACTAGGAGTCCAGGTAGGTTTAAGGTACTGTGTCTGGTGTTGTTGTTAGTGGATATAAAGGACGAGGAGGAGGAAGATGGAGGAGTGTTGTTTTTGTTGTTGTTGGTGGTGGGGGTAGTGATTATCTGTTTATCTTCTGTTGTTGTTGTTGTTGCTTCTTTTCCTCCTCCTCCTCCTCCTTCCCCTTCTCCTTTTCCTTTCGATGAACGTCTTAGAAACCCGGAACGTGTGAACATGTTTTAGTTGGTTGTAATTGTAATAACTGTAGTTGTAATAATAGCTGTTGTTGCTATAGTAGCCGTATAGTATGAAGTGTAGTTGTATAGCAAGTAGTGATAGTCGTTGTTGATGTAGTTAATGTTGGGGTTGTTTCCTTAAAGCAATGATGTGCAGCAGTGATTCTTGTTGGATGGTTTGATTTGATGTTTGGTGGGTTGCCTGCATGTGTTGGCTGTGTGGTGGTTGAAGTGGTAATATGAAGGTGTTGGTAGTGGTGTTGATTGCTGGCCTTGTGCATGGGTGGTTGGCTCTTATGTTGTACTTTCTGAGGCGGGTATATACACAATGTGTGGGTGAGTGCATTATAGGTGTTGTACCGTTGCGAGCACGTGGAGGAGAAACACTGCCATGTAAACTATCCCTCAAGGTGATTTTGTTTATACTCAACACTATTATATCTCTCACTACCACATGACACGGGAAGAAGCTGATAATTAGAATAGATTAATTCTACAGTAGAGAGGCTCAGAGAGTGTTTCTCCTTCATCTGTTCGGAACTGTAGTCTACGTGTGTGTATTTGAGATGTGTGTATACGAATGCATGTGTGGCTCAGTGAGTAATCAATGTAGAATCTTGTGCAATTGTTCTGCAACACCTTACAATGAAACGGCCTCTAAAAATATATTAAACAAAACTATAGCTATTATCTTTGTTGCAATTTTGGCTCGCTTGACTTATTCATATGTGATGTTGGAATTTTGCTCGTAACAATAATTGTTTCATATATGTATAAAGGTGTGAAGGTTAGAGTGTTTACTTTTGAGTTTTATGGTGTGTGTGTGATAGGAGAAGTATTTGTGTGTGAGAGATGTGTAGATTTCTGCTAAACCATACGTGCTATTTAAATTACTCGAAATGTTAAATGTCCTAATGTGGAGGTGATAAATATCGCCCCATTGAATTGATAATATGACACACGATGTTATTCCCACAGTGTGTGTATGGAGAACCTCTTTATGGTATGTTTGGTGGTCTATTGATTCCTACAAACTATCACAGGAAACAAATCGCCTCAATAATATAAATAGAGAATCTGTTTCATGACATAGTTTGGTGGATTCAAAGATCCTCCATCCAATAATTTTCCGCCAAGAGTTTCTCCCCTTATTAAAGGTAAAAACTTCATAGCACATAAAACCAGTTGATGTCATGCTTGCCTTTAGTAGTTTGTTATGTTTTTCGGCATGTACAGTCACACTCAATAGTCCTACAAAACTGTGATAAAACCGCCCGCAAAATATGATGCTGCAGCAGAAAATGTTGTGTACGCTAAAATGGATAGACAGTCAAACACAAGACACAAACCAAACATACGCCTCATTCACAACAAACAATATACCTCAATGTTTGTTCACACCATAATAACACAGAGATGAGTGCATAGACTTTAGGTCGTGACTGTATATGTGTTAGAAGGTTTGTTTGATCTTACCGACATAAGGTAGAACATTCACAACATGTGGATTTATTTTTCTGTGTGTGGGTTGGATGACTTGAATTTTGAAGACTGAGATTGTTGGTTATATACGGGGCACAAGTGTGATGACCGTACTTAATACCACATTAGGTTAATTGTGCAACACACGTGTCTTACTCTCACTCTCTCTCTCTATATATGGGTCAAGTTAGTATCTTATTTTTGTCGTTGATGGAGTAAGGACTTATTAGGGCTAAGGAAGGTGTGCGCGCGCGTATGTGTGTGTGTGACCTTGAAACCCATCATGCAGGCAGCCAGGCCAGGTCATCCAGTAACATCACTGGCACTATACACACTGCGGTACCTTCACACACACACACACACACACGCACACATCTCTTGACATACACTATAGGTACAGTTGCGGACACATGAAAGACACACTTCAAACAGGACCCTTATCAAGCCCAGAATATAGGAAGCCCCTTTACACACAACGTCTCATCCTATACAATGTTCAATTAAGGGTTCATTTTCAGGTGTGTTTGTTTCATTTTTCCACAACTGTACATCATTAAGGACCCTGCATGTGATCGTGTATAAGAATGGGTGGTTCTGATTCCTCCTGACTATGCCAGGAAACATTTCTTCTTCCATATAGGTGGTGTTTCCTGGCAATATTTGAAGGACTCATTTACATTTATTTTCTGACTACATCACAGGGACTCTTAACTACATAATCTCTAAAACACACACACACACACACACATCCTGACAGAATTATACTTGGTACATCATTAATTCAATAATATCTTATAATCTCTTACACACACACACACATCTTGACAAAAACATCTAAACACTACATAATCTATTACATACAAACAAACACACACAATCTCATCATCCTCGATTACGCACATAAACACAATATACTCCCATCTGTCTGAATGTATGTATGTTTTATTATTATTATTATTATTATTATTATTATTATTACATCTCAAAGGAATAGATGCCTTGATTATTAAAGACACGACCCGCCGCTTGATTTTAGACACCACTACGAATTTGCGAGTTTATAATTTTGAGGGTATAATGATAAATAAAATGCATACAAGTGTTCAGTAGCCTAACCGTGTATGTGGTTTTTTTTCCAAGTGGCATATCATCATTAAGGTAACACACATCACTTGAATTCTCTCTTTTTTTTTTTTTTTTTACATAGATTACTAGAAGTTTACTAAACAGACGAATACATACAAATGCTCGTAATTCTATACCATTAATTGGCATTATTTGTGGGAACACGAATATTGCTTTAGTTCAACGTCCTGTGTATATACAGAAATATGTATACTGAATAAGGATATAAAATTATAAAATCATGGCCCTCTCAAAGCCAGCACCAAAGAGAGAGAGAGAGAGAGAGAGAGAGAGAGAGAGAGAGAGAGAGAGAGGAGAGAGAGAGAGAGAGAGAGAGAGAGAGAGAGAGAGAGAGAGAGAGAGAAGAGAGAGAGAGAGAGAGAGAGAGAGAGAGAGAGAGAGAGAGAGAGAGAGAGAGAGAGAGAGAGAGAGAGAGAGAGAGAGAGAGAGAGAGAGAGAGAGAGAGAGAGAGAGAGGTAACTAAGGTAGGGAGGAGGGATGGGGGGGGGGGGGGGGCGACACCACTTAAGGGCCAGCTGGATGCTAGTCGATAAACTGGGTCGCTGTGAAAGGAAGGAATGGAATAACACCGATGGCACACACACACACACACACCCTTACCCCACCACGGTCAGAGCCACACTGAGCAAAGTACGTCCCCTCGAGTCCCGACCCGATGCCATTCCCTCCACCCTGGCCCCTCGGTGATCTGGACTGGCACTCATCTAGTAACATGACACACAGACATAGTGACGGGCTGAAATATTCCCTCAGATCTGTGTCCTTTTTATGTTTCACACACCAATCTGCACTTCCTTCCTTCCTTCCCTCCATCCTCCTCTCTCTCCCATTTTCTTCATCTACTCTTCTCTCTCTCTCTCTCTCTCTCTCTCTCTCTCTCTCTCTCTCTCTCTCTCTCTCTCTCCACCCACGTATGAGGTCGAGACAGACATTATTGACATTCCCTCTCCCTGAGTGTCACATCTCACACACCGGAACCAACACACACCAACACTTTTACATCGTGTTTAAAAATGGTGTGTCGGTGACGTATTGACGTGAGGTAACACGAGACACCATTCACTAACGCAATAAACACAACACCACGGTAGATTGAGAGACACTGATTCTTCCAAACCATGACACAAAACAGAACCCTTATGAGTAACATTAAGGTCGTCTGTTTTCTGTCATTGTTAGGAGAAATCAGTAGCCCTCCAATTTACCAAAAAAATATAATCTCCCCTAAACACAAGAAATAGATCATAATTAATTAACTCCTTACATTATACCGAGTTAACATTGTAATTATGACAAGTGTTTCTGGTAGACTTGTGACACAACCAATTTTTCTCTCATATTGGCTATTTTCATTCGTCTTCAGTCCACACCGGCCGTCCTATTCTCTTCATATAATTATACGCTTCAACAAAATATACTCTAATACCTTTAATACTATTTACTGTACCGTACTGGTTTCTCAATATAATTTCTTGAAATATTTTAGTTGGCTAAATAGAATGTAATCCAAGACAAACAATGTACAGTATATCAAAACATGTACCATACACAACTAAGTACTTATCTGCAACTTAAATTCACTGGAATGAACTAAAGTGGTGTGTGTTTGTTTAAGGCAGGATTGGTGTGTGTGTGTGTGTGTGTGTAGGAAGGTAAGTATAACGTCCCACACTCTGGACTGTCAACACATTGATTATATCCTTGGATTGAAGTGGTCACTCTGACATGTCAACCACACCACCTCAAATACCGGTAATCAAAGAGTTGAGAAAAGTTAGCACACACACATACAAATATCTTCTCCATTTTATAGGTATAGGCTAATGGCAATTATAATTAATAAGAATAAACAGCTTTTTATACCAGATCATTGTCCCATTTTTCCAAACATGGCGCAGATGAACAAAAAAACATAAAATCAAGGCACCATAAAAATACGAAAAAAAAAAACAGACAGGCGCCGTAGTAAACTTTAAAAAATGAACCACTACAACAACAATAAACCAAACAACATAGAAAATAACGACACTCACGGGGAACAGAGTGTGAGAATATAAACACGAAAAAAGTCATGAATATAACTGACTGGTAAACCCGCTCCTCAAGGGGTAGCCTAATGGTCAGTCAACTCAGGAACATTTTAAAGTTACCCCTTCTTTCACCCTTAATAATGGCTTATAAACCTTTTATTTAGGTGGTAATTCTTTATTGGTATTTTGGAGTGCCTTGATTCCTCCAAAGTATGCTAGGAAACAGGACCAAAATAGCAAAAGTAATGGTGTTCTGTTGCTTGGAATAATTTGGAGGATTCAGTTGCTCCAGAATTACCAATAAAAAACTTCCCCCTCAAACACGATGTAGCTGAGCATATGTAACCAATTTGGACATGATATTGGATCACTCATATATTTTTTTTATTTTTTTCACATTTAGTCCTCACTTTCCTTAATATAGATAATAGCAACAACCGCATACAAATTACAATAACAATCAATCAAGCAACCACAGCTTGCAATAATAACAATCAATCACAGTGTATAATAACAATCATCCATAACACCACATACCACAATTAATTTACCACTGCATACAACAATAGTGTAATAACAATCACTCAATTAGAGCGTGCAATAACAATCAGCTGAAGCGTGCAAATCCAGACACCAACGTTGGCCCCATCAGGTCAGTCACAACACACCCTTAATTCTGATCGATGCTAGGCCACAGGGAGTAAGGAAGGGAAGAGGGAAATAGTGGAGAAGTAGGGCAACAAAGAGGAAGAGAGGGGAGGGGAAGGAGAGAGAGGGATACAGTGGAGAAAAGAGGGGAAGGGGGGAACAGGATGGGGTGGAAGAGGGAAAGAGAGGAGAGTGAGGAGGGGAAAGCGGGAGAAACTATTATTGATGGATATTAGGCGCCGCAACATCGAGGTCCTATAACACTAGAAAAAAGGTGATAGAGAGGTGTGACAGCAAACTGGAAGGAAATAAAAAGAAAAGAGAGACAGTTGAAGAACTGAAAGATGGAAACAATTTAGTCTGGTCTCTCACTAGCGACCTTCCTAGCATGGGAAATCCTCTCTCCCCGAAATCGGGGCAGAGCAGGGGCCGGAACCCCCTCTAGTCTAGCTCGCCAGGTCTCAGAGACACACAATCCCCCCACCACGTCAAGGCGGTTCCCGTTGGGGGGGAGAGAGGGAGAGGAAGGATATAGCCTACAGAGGACAAACTCAGTCTGTGTGTTTGTGTGTTATTAATTAAGCTTAGGGGAACATGGGGAATGGCAAGTCCTCAAGAATCTTAATCTCTGTAGAACATATTCCTCTCTCTCGCCCATACACATGATATCAAAATACAGTTATATTCTAAAGTCATGGCCTCTGTGTGGTGTGGTATACGTATAGTTTTATCCTCCATACATGACTGTGGAGTATAAGCCAATCAAGAGTTTTCACTAAAGTCATGTTTGATTTGTGGAAAGTAAGATAAAAAAAAACTCGACAAACAAGCCACGTGATTACAGTGACCTCTGGTGGCAACGGACTTGACTTTAGAGGCTGACTGTATAGGGTTTTATCGTGAGTGTATAGATAAATATCAGTGAGTCACCGGTGGACGAATTTAATAATATATACATTATAATACCTCGTCAGTGACTCATCTCACGTTCACTCACTCAGATGTTAAGTTGCAGTTTGAAGTTGCGTCGCCCTTTTTGATATGATGAAGTTTGTTTGTTTGTTTGTGTGTGAGAGAGAGAGAGAGAGGAGGGTACAGTAGACGTAGAGTAGATAGGATTGGTTGAGAGAGGTGTGGTGGTGTAGTTTCCAAGTTGATCAATATATGAGACGCCACTGTGACTTGTACAGGTAAACGAGTAATAATAGTACAAACATGCATACCGTATATATATACTGTATATTTACAGATTTTACACCTTCCTTCCTGACTTTACTCCACCATCCTATCTCAAACAACCATAACTCTAAATGCACTATCAACTCACTATCATCATCATTATCACCACCACCACAACGCACCACCATTACTTCACACCCTCTGACCTTCTAACCTGACCTACACTCTCCCTTCTCCTCTCCACCCACTCCTTCCTTCCTGCCAATATGACTGAGCTAGCCCCCAAACTCTCTCTCTCTCTCTCGCTTTGCACCCCTACAAAACCAACCCCCAACTTTATTATCTCACGCCCGCTCTGTTATATTTTTACCCTCCATTATATTCCTATTCCCATATCACATTTCACAACCTCAAATCACCTTTCTCTCATCCAACATCAGCACACATATTCTATTCCCCATAGCATCCAACTTTCCCAAACATTGTCCCATTCCCCAGCCCACACCAACTCTCCCCTACTGACACCTTTTCCCGCAGAGCAATTTTAGTCATAATTAGCCACAACACCTGTCAGGGATGCTGGGAGGAATGCCAACTGTTAAAGTTAAAGAGATGCTTTCTTTCTTGATGGTAAATTGAAGAGCTGTCGTTTCCTCTAAACTATGCCACAAAACAGATCCCTTATTATTTGGAAGAATCAGTAATCCTCCAATTTACCAACAAAAGATTCTCCCCTTAATATAACTTAATGGGAAGAAAACTTGATTGAGGAAAGTGTGCCAGGAATGCTAGGACAACAACCTCTGAGAGAGCCCAGTGTCCTGTTAATACAGTATCGGTAAATATAATCTTTCAACCAAATCTCACCACCTCTCACCTCATACATTCCCAACTCATACCTGACACTTGTTTGCATGAATAAGGCCTTTCAAAATAATACAATACAATACTGTATCTCCCACTCAAACAAAATCTAAAGAACATATGGTACTTTCTCATGTTATGGTAGAGTATCTAATAAGAAAATGTACAATCCTGTACCAGCAGTTAAAAAAAAAAAAAAAAGGTGAGAATGTTTTAGTGGTTATGTTTAGACAGGCATCTTCAGCAGTAAAACATCAACATTATATTTTGTCCCATCATAGTGAAGATGAGGTTTCTTCACTACATACGTAATTCATTTTGGGCAATCAAGAAATACACAATACCACGAAACACACACACACTGTTATAGTACAATTACAAACACACATGCTCGCACTTACTATACACAAGCACACACTCAGCATTAGCTACCACACAGAAGGCAAGGTTGAAATGATATTGGGAGGAGAGGATGGAGGAGCCAGATGAACCCCAGTGAGAAATAACTATGCAGATATCTTCAAAAATGTTCAAAGCTTGATGTCTTTTTTACTTTCCAAGGTTATTCAGTAACAGTAATAGCATATCTTCTTTAACCTGCCTCCTCAACTCATTGCTAGTAAATTCCTATCCAATTTGTGGCAGTAAGTTTCCAAAATAATCTTTATCCATATATGGTACCGGTACGATAGATACTTTATACTGCTACTGTATATAAAGTCATTCAGCTCAGTTTACTCAATATATTGGCAACCATTCAACTGTACCAGATAAATTTTCAACACAGGTATCATTTGCACACTTTCAATAAATACCGGGTATTACTACATACATGTACTTGCACTGCAAACCAATGTGGTTCTCTACTTGTACATTACTGGTACATGTATAACTACAAAATACCCAGTGCTGTACTGTGGGAGGCCACTTACCTGGGCAGGCCATCTCAGACTTGAAGGTAACACAACAAAATAAGATTAGTGTTCACTGCATGCATAGCCTACTCAACCAGCCCCATTCCATATTCTCATTTCTAGTACAGTATTAAAATAAATCTGGCTGGCGTGCCTAGTTTTTTTCCATTTTGGGGCCACCTGGTCTAGCCTGCCTACGACCAGAGGCCTTACCAGTTGAGTAAGTGCAAACTGGGAAATAATATCCCTATCATTATTAGAGTGTAGATATAATGGTTAAACAGACAGAAAAAAGATGACAGGAGGCAGGGAATGCAATGATACAAATGGGAAAAGTTGCTAGAGGTAATTTAGGTTTGGAAAAATTATTGGAAAGGAAATAATGGAGAATGTAGACAAGGCTTTTAAGGAAGAAATTAATATGTATTGGTACTTCATTGGAAACCTTACATAGGCCTATACAGTACCGGTACCACTCTATGACCAACACAAATATCTAAAGTCGATCTTCCTACAGTAAAAATATATAAATCAAAGATATTTATTGAAAGAATTGCCATTTTGTAGCAGTGTAGCCAGATTTGGCTAGGTCCTAGTATTTCCTCCCGGTAATTTCCTGTACATTACGACGGTTATTTCCAGGTAGCTTGCCCAGGTTAGGTTACATAAGGTCAAGTTAATTTCAAAATGCCCCATTTAAATAAGGGGCATTTGTGGAAGAAATGCCATAGAAAAAATAGTCTTAGAATGGTCTAAATAAGTGGGTAATGAAGGTAGAAAAACCGCACACGATAATGGCAATTCTTTCAATATTTACCAAATCACCTCGTCGGGAAGCCTAACTTATACACTACCATTACACTAGAACTTTATCGCTCTGGGAAATGGTATTGTAAGGAAAAAGAGGCTTATACTTTACTACAATACTGTAAAAAAATAAATTATACTATTGAGGGTCTGGTACAAGTACTGAGTTCACTACTGTACAGTATATTGTATATTTTGGACCATTCTAACACACTTTTCATCTAACTATATGGTGTTTCTCTAGGAGATACCCCAGGCATAATTTGGAAATATCTGACCTAACCTAACTTAACCAAGACCACAACAGACTACCGGGACCTAACCTGGGCAAACTACCGGGTATTGCCAGTGTAAACTATCATTAAGTAACTGGGGCAAATTTCCAGGACCTACCCTAATGTGGTAATACTGCTCAAGCCTAACCAAAAACACAGTTATTCTGTAATAATACCCTGCGCGGCCCTAGCCAAAAACACAGTACTTCTGTAATACTAGTTTATCAAATACAAAAAAAAATCAACTCAATTTCACTAATCCGAGAGGCAGTTCCAGACGTAAAGATAAATTTAGTTATAAAAATTATAACGGGTGTCACAAACTTAAGATACACATGTACAACATATTAAAGTACAATATTAGTATACAGAACACCAGATAATATGATGGAATAACTCGACCTCAATCCGGAAAAATAATAGTTCACCCCGAATACAACAGGAATAATGATGATGAATCGCCTGCTATCGGAAAACACTTCATATCATTATTATTCTATTTTATACATTTTCCCTTCTTATTACAGCATCTGACACACATATACATACACACATACATCACAAATAATGACAAACCTATACTCACCTATAGGCATGGTTGTGAGGGTGTATGTATAGGGAAATAAAGGGTGTGTGAGGGTAGGGTTTGTTGAGCTGCTGTCGTCTCACCGAGGGTCAGTGTTTACTACCTCATACCAGTGTTGCCAAGTCTACGTCACCAAATTCCCCAACTTCAACAACAGAATTTCACTTTTTACTTCAAGATTTCCCTGTTTACTCCTGAAGATAATTGTATATTTTTATTATTTCGTCTAGTACAAATGACCCCATTTACTCCTGAACAATCTTTATACAGTATAATAATTTCTCCATTGATATCTTTAAATCCCCATATCTAGAGAAAATATTTCATATCTGGCAACACTACCTGACAGTGCCAGTAATTTTTTGACAGTGCGAGCTACACTTTCACTGAGGAATTATCGTACTCCCTCTTAATCTTATCGTTCCTCCAGCAAAGATTATGGTGTATCATTATTGTTAAGCAATTTTAAAGTTTCTCAATTCCTTGGGTGTTTATATAAATGGGAGGGACAGGTGGATGTGATGCATTCTCTCTACATGTCCAAACCACCTCAGTGTATTACGTTTCACTCTCTCAACCACTCCACACTTCTCACTCATAGCACATCTCTCATACACAGTCTCATTACTTTTTCCATCCCACCTAGTAAGTCCACATGCACCTCTTAAGTAACTCATTTCCACAGCACTTAATTATTCTCAACTGATGAGCCCTACTCCACGTCCAAGTCATATGTCAGTGTTGGCAGGATTATACTATTTCGTAGTCCCCTTTTCACTACCATACTCACATACCATACTCATCTACTCTTCATTATCCTTCCCAATGATCCTATGATCTGTCTACCCCTCATTGCTCTCTCCCTAATTTCTCCTTCCATACACACAGTTTACACAGAACTGTACCCAGGTACTTAAACTCCTTCACTTCCTCAATCATCTCACCTCTCAGAGTCTGCTGTGGTCTAGGTTAGGTTAGGTAAGGTCAGGCTAATTTCAAAATGCCCCATTTGAATATGCCCTATCTTAGAAATGGGACATTTGCGGAGGAAATGCCATAAAAAAATAGTCTTAGAATGGTCTAAATAAGTAGGTAATGAAGGTAGAAAAACCGTACGCGATAACGGCAAATAGCGGGGTTTTTTTCTATCCATCTATCTATTGCCCAACGCCTCAATCCCCCTTCCCCTTTGTCCATCCACCTCACTTTCGTATACTTTTTTAACAAACCTCTCACCTCCCATACGGTCCACATGACCAAACCACATCAAGGTGTTTCTCTTCACACTCCCTAATACAACGTCAACATCCACACCACATCGCTCACGTACCTCTTCATTTGTCAGTCTATCTCACCACGTTACTCCACATGCACTTCTTAGGTAACTCATTTCCACCCCTCTAACTCTCGATTTATATCTCCATCATCGTCCACGTTTCACTCCCATACATCAGTGTCGGGATTACCACACTACCATGCAACGTCTTCTTTACTTCCATACTCATGGCCCTATTCCTTGTGAGTGCTTTCAGTGTTCCTACAACCCTCTTCCCCTTTTGTACACTCTCCCGCACTTCATCTTCCAACAGACTCCCATCTTTACTCATCACACACACACTGCCCAAATACTTAAATGTGCTGACATTCTCCATAACCTGTCCCTTTAACCTCACTTCATTACCCGTGGCTGTACCCCTTTCAAAGACCATAACTTTGCTCATTGTCACATTCACCTTCAGGTTTCTTTTCTCGCACACATCTCCAAACATATTCACCAAACCCTGTATTTCCCTCTCATCGTCACTCAACAGATTTTTCATAAACTTTACCAACGCGGTTTTTTTCCACATTATTAATATTTTGCATTTTACATGCAGGAGATTGTACATTTCCGATTATAATTCTGATAATCTTTAAATAACAACAATAATATTATAAAGTGAGAAAAGCATCAGTCATTTTATATCAAGGTGAAAAATACACTGAACTTCATGAGTGAGTTTATTCATATAGATTTCTAAAGGGAAGCCTGCTCCTGTCACATGCAAATAAACTCTGAAGTAATACAAGGAGATAATAATTATAAGGAGGTATAATATTATACCTACATGGTACAGTACGTACACTGATACATTATACCTCGACTACATTATAGAAAACATCTCTACAGAACTCCTACACATATTTTGTTTTCTAGGCTTGACTTACGGAAAATATATGTGTTTATGATTTTATGTAAAAAATACTACACACATTTAAAATTTACAACACCTATTTCTGGACATATACTAAAACATAAGTAAAAAATCTTCCTAAGTTTGCAGTAAAAATATAAAAACATGAACACATGGGTAGGCATGAATATATATTGAACAGTATATATTAAACAGTACTGTATATATATAAAATGAGAATGTTTTCCAATTATTTCTGTAATAAAAATAGGATATCTTTTCTGTTCGTATGCGATTTAATCAAAGCTTATAGGAGATCACAACATACTGTAATTATATAAGTCTTTCAATCATTGCAACACTACTATAACAATATCTGTGCAATGAAGTAACTTTAATTAATCGAAGGAAGGGTTAGCAAACACCTGCGCTGCATAGGTAATAATTATGATCTAGCTAAATACTCGATTGATTGTATTTCTACCACTTTTTAGCAATAAAGGATGAAACTAATGTAAAACGATAAAACAAGAAACTGGGGATGAACATTGGTGGAGGTGGTGGTGGGGAGAGAAACACTATCAAAATAATAATAACGCGTGGGATTAAACCTGGGTACAGAACTATTTTTTGCCTTGTCACTGCACGGAAGGGAAAGGATGACTGGAGGGAAGGAAAGGAAGGAAGGAGGAAAGTCAACATAAACAAAAAACACAAGGGTGGATACTGTCTCCTCCTCCTCCTCCTCCTCCTCCTCCTCCTCCTCTCAGTCCACGTAAGGAGGAGAGGAGATGGCTGGAAGAAGAAGAGGGTTGGAGAGAAATGGGTGTTAGGGATAAATAGTTCCTCTCTCTCCTCTTAATTAATCCATCTATAGGGAAGAGAGGAGATGGCAGGTGGGAAGAGGAGGACGTAAAAAGTGAGGTTAGGTGTAGGTATAGGTCCTCTCTTAATACATCCAGGGAAGAGAGGAGATGACAAGGGGAAGATGAGGGTGGTCAGGGGTAGGTATAGGTCCTGTCACTCCTCTTAATTTGTTCATTTAGGGAAGAGAGGAGATGGCTGGGGGTAGGAGGGCATTAGGTTCGAAGGTGACAGAGGCGAGCATACCCTTCGTGGGAGACCAGACCCCAAAGTATTGTATGGGTTCCCCCCTCACTTCTCTCGGTATGGTCAGCTTGATACTCCTCTGGTTGTACTTGCTAAGGGGTTCCTCGGTTCCCTTCTCATCGGGCACCTGGGAACCGCTGGCCTGAGCATCACCGCTACCCATGACGAAGATGGCGTCTGTAGAAAAGACAACAGAATGAAAATGGAGGCTGTGGAAGAGTGAATATACTGTATAGGGTGAAAATGGGGTGCATGTAAGAGTGGATAGGGTGTAAATGGGATATGGGAGAGTGAATAGGGTGATACTGTAATTGGGTCTGTGTGAGAGAGAGTTGACTGGGTAAAAATGGGATGTGTGGGAGAGAGGTTAGGTTAGTTAGGGTAATAATGGGGTGTGTATGGAAGAACACACAGTCAAAATACATTGTTCTCTCTCTCTCTCTCTCTCTCTCTCTCTCTCTCTCTCTCTCTCTCTCTCTCTCTCTATTTCGTTAAAATACAATGTTCTCTCTCTCTCTCCTTAAAATACATTGTTCTCCCCCCCTCCCTCCTCTCTCTCTCTCTCTCTCTCTCTGCTAACCTGGCACTGTGGCGTCGAAGGTGAAATCATTAAGTTGGATGGTGTTGGTGTCTGCAATAATAACAGCAGAGGACCTCAGTCTGGGTTTGTCACTCAGAAGTCCCTCTCCAATCTGTGGTGCCGGCTTTACCAGATCACCAGGGATCTTCACGTGGCCGAAGTCAATCTGTTGAAGGAGGATGCATGGGTTATTTAAGGGATATGTTAAGTTGGATTATAATTGGATTGGGTTACTTCACATGTGTGTGTGTGTGTGTGTGTGTAAGTTAGGAAATCTGTTAGGTGAGAATGACGAGATGAGTGTGTGTATGTGTGTGTGTATGTGTGTGTGTTTAAGTTAGAAAATCTGTTAGGTGAGAATGATGAGACGAGTATGTGTGTGTGTGTGTGTGTGTGTGTGTGTGTGTGCAGTACATCATATAATACTCACCGCAAACCGTCTGCACCACACGGACACCCACTGGACATCATTAAGGGACCTCTGACCTTTCTTGGTGATGGGGAAGTTCAGAACGAGGTTTCGGTTACGGTAAGGTCCCAACACTTCTTTTCTGTAGCACCAAGAAAAAGAAAGGAGGGAGAGTTAGTTAGTTAGCTAGTTAGTTAGTTAGTTAGTTAGTTAGTTAGTTAGTTTGTTTGTTAGTTAGTTAGTTTGTTAGTTAGTTAGTTAGTTAGTTTGGCTAGTAGGTATGGAAGGGAAAGGATAAGGGAAGGGAAGTTGAGTAGAGAAATGGGAAAGGAAGGGATGGGAAGGATTTGGTAGGAATGGAAGGGAAAAGGAGAGGGAAGAGAAGGGCAGGGAAGGGAGATTAATTAAGTAGGGAAATGGGAAAGGAAGGGAAGGGAAGTTTGAAAGGGGAGGGAGGTTAAATAGGGAAGCAACAGAGGATGGAAATAAAGGGAAGGTAGGTAGAGGAGTGGCAAGGCAAGGGAATAGGGAATTAAGGCAAGTTAGATAGTGATGTGGGAAGGGTAAGGAAGGAAGGGAGGGTAAGGAAGGAAGGGAAGGTTAGTATAGTGAAGTGGGAAGGGAAGATACACAAGGGTAGAGTGGAATGGCGAATAAAGGAGAGGGAATAAAGGAGTAGGAATAAAGGAGAGAGAGGAGGAGAGAGAGAAAATCAAAGGTGGTATTTAGGGTTTGAAGAGACTGAGAAATTAGAGGGTCCTTTCTTATTCTTATTATCTCTACTTATTTACCCACCTGCTGTGTGTGTGTGTGTGTGTGTGTGTGTACCAACTAACCTCCCGTCACTACACTACATAAGAGGAAGGGGAGGAGTTTCATAGAGAGAGAGAGAGAGAGAGAGAGAGAGAGAGGGAGAGGGAGAGAAGGGAAGGGAAGAGGGAAGAGAGAGTGAGAGAGAGAAGGGAAGGGAAGGAGAAAAGAGAGAGTGAGAGAGAGAAGGGAAGAGGGAAGGAGAAAAGAGAGAGTGAGAGAGAGAAGGGGAGAGGGAAGGAGAAAAGAGAGAGAGAGAAGGGGAGAGGGAAGGAGAAAAGAGGGAGAGAACGGGAGAGAGAGAGAAGGGAAGGAGAGAAAGATGAAGAGAGAACACAGTACTTAATATTGTAAATTGTCCAAGAATACTGGTAATATAATAAGACAAGAGTCGTTATGTTATACTGTAGGTTATATATAGTACTGAAATACAATCTCCAGGCATCACTTCAATAAATAAGTGAACTACAATAATTTCCCTCTTATTCACTCTCCCTC
>JAWZYT010005015.1:95000-106995 GCA_034508575.1 Petrolisthes manimaculis | reverse complement strand
AATATATACGTTGACGCTGTTTCCTTGTTATTGCTCCAGCCTTGACACTTGCATTTTGATAATTTGACAACCACGGCACCTAAAACAATAAAGCAAAAATATATATGTTGGTCTGTATAATATTGGTCGATAAGATTCACTCAATTGGTCTACCTCGATTCAAATGATGCATGATATCTTATCGTGACTGTACCACACTCCACACACGCAAACAGTGCATTGAATAGAGAGGCTAAACATTTTTTTCGTGATGTGGAAGCTAGTGATCAACCCACACAATACCAAAGAACATTATCTAGTAAAACTAAATTAATATATACCCTGCTTCTTGGATTAGTTTGTAGGAAATTATTCATTGATCGTATCTTAGTCACCAAAATTTAAGTAGTGATATTCTTTTCGTATTAGAAGAAATTGACCACACCATTTAAATACAGGTCGCGTGATTCTTAGGGTACATCACAGACCCGTTAGATTATAATGGAATATTTAATGTTTATCAAATCTGTCTGTTTATTCTGTACGGAATGGCGTTATAGTCTACGGTCAAATCCACCCACATTTCAATCATTATAAAAAAATATGCTGTCTCTTATGTTAGATCTCATTATAGGTTATCTTGCTTACTGATATGACTGTAAAATTAATGAAGAAAAATCCATGTGTTGAGATTTGTATACAAGCCACTTATAGTAGATGTATATAAATGAGTTTGACACTGCAATACCTTAACGCTATTTGTTTAGTGTGTATGTGTGTGTGTGTGTTTTAAGCATATCCAAGCATTTAATGCACACACAAATACACACACACATCGGTACTCTTATTGATATATCTCTATTTATTTACAGACACACATATACTGTATACACACACATATATCGGTAGTCTTATTGATGTATATCTTTACATACACACACAAATACCTGCACATGCCCTATCACACACGTACTGGCGCACACAAATAATCACGTGCTGTCCCGCGCGCGCGCACTCACAGACTGACATTCTCACGCACAAGGTCTCACACGGAAGCTTGCAGACAGACATAAGTAAAAAAAAAAAAAAAAAACTGAGGTTTTTAACACACACACACACACACACACACACACGAGCGAACATAGAGAACACTCCCACACGAACTTCACACACACACACACACACACACATCAATACTTCTGTCCTCTGCCTGTCTAGAGTCATTTATATTATCCCCAGAGGGTCATTTTTCCCAGCGTGTCAGTTGGAAATAAATATCAACAAAACATTTAATGGCTGTGTGTTTATATGGATGATGATGATGGTGGGGGTGGTGGGGGTGTTGGTAGGGGGTGGAGGGGGTATTGGTGGTGGTGATGGGGGTATTGGTGATGGTGGTGGGGGGTATTCTTGATGGTGGTAGGGGTGTTGGTGAGGGAGGTAGGGTTAGGTTGGGGATATGGATGGTGGTGGTGTTGGGGAAGGTTGGGTTAGGTTGGGTATGGTGTTGGTGGTGGGGTGTTGGTGGGGGAGGTGGGGTTGAGTTAGGTTGGGGTCGACTGAGAAAAATGGTCACGAGAGACGAGTGGTGCAGGGTGGGTGGGTGGGGGAAGTGCAGAGGTGGAGAGGGGTTTTATTGGGGCAAGGGTGAAAAGTGGAGAGTATATAGTTCAATGGTTGGCTACAGTGTTGGAGAATGGGGAGGAAATGGAGTTGGCAGGTTGGAAATAAATGTTTGTGTGTGTGTGAATTTTTATTTATTATTATTTTTTGTTTTGTTTTTTGTTTTTTGGGGGGGTATAGGCAACAGTAAAGGCTATAGTTACTTTACTCGAACTGTGCCTCTATATTTAATTAATGGTGTTCGTGCAAGAAGGAAGGTCTTTAAGTAAGGGTTATGTAGAAAATGACATATTATCTGATTATGTAGCAGTTAAGATAGATGATAATTTTATATACGCCGATATTATGTGTAGGATAAACAACGAATAGACAATGGGAAGACACGACATTTCTAGTACTTTTCAGCCGAGGTAGTGAAGATGGAACGGATTTTGCAAGTTGTGTGTAACAGTAGAAGAAAAGTAGAAAATATGTAAAAATGGTTGGGACAGTGAGAGATTGAATGAAGGGTAGACAACAGTGTGGGACTATCGATGAGGTGTACAGCCTTATAAACCTTCCTCGGGTTGGCAGTGAAAACTCGTGTTGAGAAAGATCGTCTCTGAATATAACAACAGTGCCTTATGTAGAGACGGGGGAGACCAATGGGAATCTAGAGTTGTTGAGAGGACACGAAAAAAAAAAAAAAAAAAAAATATCGGAATATAAATAGCATGGCGAATTTTTTGGATTTTCAGAAAAGATTGAAATATGACAGTGACACCCACAAATGTGATCAAAGACTCAGGCTGAAGGAGTAGATTTTGGTGAGAACTGATAATCTATGGAGTAGAAATATTCCAGTTAGGGTGATTGGAGTGGGTAAGATTGAAGAGTAGCTATAGTGGATATATGAAGAATGGAGTTGTGTAAATTTATATAGGAGTAATATATTATAGTGAGAAGGGGAAAAACAGAGGAAAAAAGACCTTACTACTTAACCTTATCGCTATCATCTTCGCCCACTCTCCTTCCCATACCAACCTTTTCCCCTTATCCATGCAATCTTGAGAGAGAGAGAGAGAGAGAGAGAGAGAGAGAGAGAGAGAGAGAGAGAAAAAAATGGTCAGATACAGACAGAGAGAGAGAGAGAGAATGGTCAGACACAGACAGACAGACACACACACACACAGACAGACAGGCAGGCAGAGCAGACAGTGAGTATGCGTGTTGAAGTAGTGTGTATGTATGTGTGTGTGTGTGTGTGTGTGTGTGTGATGACTCGGCAGCCAGCAGCAGTACAAGGGCTCCCTCCACGCCCTCCGTCCCCTCCGTGACAATGCGGGAGAGAAAACTCGTTTGGAATATTTCCCCTGAAGTCTGGCGAGGAAGTTTATCATGCACCAGGTTCATGCATAAAACGAGAGAGAGAGAGAGAGAGAGAGAGAGAGAGAGAGAGAGAGAGAGAGAGAGAGAGAGAGAGAGAGAGTCAAAAGTGCATAGAAATTTGAGAAAAGAATGAGTAAAAACAAACAAGTGGCATAGAGAATTATTTGGAGGAGGAAAAACACGAATAAAGGTAAAAGAAAAAATACAAGAGGAAGGAAGAAGGAAAAAAAACAAAGATGAAAAAGAAGGATAAAATGATAAAGAGAGGAGGAGTTGTGAACTTGAGCAAGAGTGGTAGAAGTAAAGGGAAGGAGGGAGGAGAAAACAGTGGAGGAAGAGAAGGAAGGAAGGGAGGGAGGGAGGGAAAAGTGTGGGTGGAGAAAGAGAGGATGGATGAAATTGGGGGGGGGGGAGTGGAGGAGGAGGGGGGGAGGAGGAGTATCGGATCTAAACCTGTTTTAGGCCCAGCGACCTCCTGAGCTTACCTCCCTCCCCCCTCCCCTCCCCTTCATTCTCCTTCCTTTCATGTCTCCTTCATTCCTCCGTCCTTCGCTTCTTTCATGTCTCCTTTCCTTCCTTCCATATTGCCTTCATTCCCCTTTCCTTCATTCCTTGTTCCTTCCATATTGCCTTCATTCCCCTTCCCTTCATTCCTCCTTCCTTCATTTCTCCTTCCTTCTATGTCTCTTTCATTCTTCCTTCATTCCTTTCATTCCTCCTTTCACCACCTATCTCCCCCTTTCCCCCCACTGTCCCCACCACCAGCTCCAACTTCTCTCCTAATTCCCCTCATCCTTCCTTCATCCTTCCATCGCCGTGTGTCTGTCCTTTTCCATTCCATTTTGTTTCTTACCTTCCCATTTTCTTTTGTCCCTCTCTACCCATGTTTTTTGTTTCATCTTTTCCTCTCCCTCTTTATAATTATATATATTTTTTAACTCTTCCATCCCCTTACTTCTATCTACATTTCTCTCTCTCTCTCTCTCTCTCTCTCTCTCTCTCTCTCTCTCTCTCTCTCTCTCTCTCTCTCTCTCTCTCTCTCTCTCTCTCTCTCTCTCTCTCTCTCTCTCTCTCTCTCTCTCTCTCTCTCTCTCTATATATATATATATATATATATATATATATATATATATATATATATATATATATATATATATATCATATTTATCACTGTCACTCGTTTCCATGGCCCTTTCCATGTTTTCGTCATTCTTTCCATCCAGTGTTTTACCTTTATTCTCTTTCCCCTTCCTCCACATTCTTTCTTGCCCCTTTCCTTCTCATTGCCTTCCTGATTCTCTCCAGTTTCAACTTTTTTTCCTTTCCTCTTCCATTCCCCATTACCTTACTTTATCCTTTCCTTCTCTCTGTCTCCTTCACCGTCTCTCTTCTTCTCCCTACTCCTCCATGAGCATTATTGCTCATTCCCTGTCTTCGTATCTTTATTCTTGTCCCCTTCTCTTCTCCAGCCCTTGTCTATCCCTTAATTCCCACGCTTCACACCTTATTACTTCTCATGTTTACTTTGACATATACACCAAGCATCTTTAGTCATTATGTATTCCAGTCAACACAATAGTTTCAGTATAAGTTATAATATAGGATGTCATGTGTTGTTTTTTCTGTCTTTCGATAGCACATTGTCAATGGGTGTTAGGAAGAGGGCATAACCTTGTCAGATGAAGTGGTGTCAATCTTATGTATAGGGGAATATGGTGTCAGGATAGGTGATGTGATGTCAGTGTAAGAGAAGGCAGGAGTGTTTGAGAGAAGACAGGAAGGAAGGAAGAAAGGGAAGTCGTAGGGTTGTGTCAGTCGTAAGGAGGTACGGTGTAAGGTAGTGTCAGTTTTGGTGTCAATCTTAGGGAAGTATGATATCCAGTGTTGTCAGGGTGATTTCACTGTGGTGGTGATGGTGTCAAGTGTGGTAGTGGTATAGTGGTGGTTGTGGTATGGTGTCAGGGTGATATTGTGGTAATGGTAGTGGTGGTGGTATGGTATCAGGGTGTTGTCAATGCGGTGGTGGTGCATGGTGTTAAAATCTCAGGGAAGAATGGTGTCTGAGTAAGGGAAGGACAGGGTGAGGTAGCGTCACTTCTACAGTATATCTAATAATACAAAGGAGGATAGCAGTAGTGATAAAGATTGAGGAAGAACAGCAGCAGAAGACAGAAACACTGATAGAGGCCATGCACCACACGTCACACACTCGTTTCCTCTTCCCTTGAGACGTACGTGTGTGTGTGTGTGTGTGTGTGTGTGTGTGTGTGTGTGTGTGTGTAGCAGCGATAACTCAGCACATACACACACACACACACAAACACACACACATATATATACACGATGGGAAGGGGTCGCCATGTTCCCATTACTTGAGGATCGTAATTGTAGCATCGCAAACATGGTCAATCAGAGAGCTATTGATTCCTCCCAGAAAGTACCGCGAAATAAATTCCCTATTAGTAAAGCTTAGGCTCGTTTGTTTCTTGGCACAGTTTTTTTAAGGAATGAGTAGGCCTCCCATTTACTGCCAACAGATAACACAACACGTAAAATTCAACCTGTTACAACAAATGACGCTACCATAAAACACTAACCAATATACAACTACAATTCCCATTACAGTTTAAGTGACACAAATTAAATATATTTACCATTTATGAAGTGGTTGCTGACAAAATTAGATGTTCTATGTCATGGAGTCAATTACACTGTATATATATATATATATATATATATATATATATATATATATATATATATATATATTAACCTGGACGATTTATGACAAGACATTTTCTCCTTTTGTTTTTGATCGATGTTTATTTAAATGTAAATTTATATATTTATACTGTAGGTAGACTTAAGGTAAACTAAGAAATAATTATGATCATTCATTTAGAGTCCACTGTTGAACATATGCCTCTCCATATGGACCTTCTCCCTGTGTTTTTAATATACACTGTAGACTAATGTATACTGTAGAGTGTAGATTTATGTATACTGTAGTAGACTGTTAGGAATACTGTGGACTGATGTATACTGTAAAACCTTTGCGACTGAACACTTCCGTCAGTATTTCTCAGACTTCCTGATTTGATTAGGAATGTGGGAGTCACTCACGCCTCTGGATATCAAGAAACAAAATATACTAAAAGAGAGAGAGAGAGAGAGTGAGAGAGAGCTTTGTTTCTCCGTCTGGCCTCCTGACCTCAGCTCGCATACCACGACACATGCTCTCTCTCTCTCTCTCTCTCTCTCTCTCTCTCTCTCTCTCCGTGATAAACCTCACCTATTCAGGCACCTCTCCTTCCTATTCTTCCTCTCCATCTACTCCACCTGCCCTTCCTTACACACACACACACGCACACCGAGAGAGAGAGAGAGAGAGAGAGAGAGAGAGAGGAGTGAGTGATATCCCACGTGAAGGACTGAAGCAGTAACTTAGTGAGCGATAATGATTTTTATGGAGAGATGAAGAGGGCGAGAGTTAGTGCAAGCAGTGAGACAGAGTGAGAGAAAGAGCAAGCAGTGATAGAGTGAGAGAGAGAGCAGATTGTCAGGCAAGAGTGTGATTGGGAGAATGAAAGTGAGAAAAGAGAAGGGAGAAATTGAGTGCATGCAGTAATGCCAAAAGAGTGATTTCAAGCAGAGAGGTAAAGAACAAGAGTGTGTGTGAATAGAATAAATAGAATAGAATTTATTGATTTGCTCAGACTTTATAGTAACATAAGTATGGTGCACAACTCCGACAAAAATCAATCAGTTTGATAAAACATTTCAAATAACAATAGCCAGTATAAGATTATATTAACACAAAACTAGGAATAAGTTATTTAACAGTTTCCATACCCAAGTGACAAACAGAAAAAAACAACAGTACTGTACAGTACAGGTAGCCAAAAAGCCATTGACACCTGTAATTCACCTGAATATATTTGAAATTAATCTCATAAATAATGACAAATTGTTGAGAACATTTACACTAGTACATTGTATTAACGCAACATACTTGAAGTGTGTTGGCCTAAGTGTGTAATATATTTTTATATAGCTATTCCTTAACCTTACAAGTTCCTCATTGGTACATTAAAAAAGAATATGAAATTAATCTCTTATAACATTAGCATCACACATGTTACAAACACCATCTTCTCTATTTACACCTGTGTATCTTCCAACATTTATTGGTAATCTGTTGTTACATGTTCTGAATCTAGTTATCATAATACAACTTCTCTTGGATAACTTAACAAGGTATTCCTTCATACCATAAACACATTTAAATGTCTTATAATTACTACACAATGATTTAGTTGATAAATTATGATGCCAAATAGTAATCCATTGATCCTTTAGTCTTTAACTTCAACTGCTTTCTTAAACCATGTTGTATTGGGCATATCTTGTGATAATCATATCCCTGACATACCACACTCATTTAGTATGTTCTTTATACAGGCAATCCATGGAGAAGTGTATAACCCTAACGTATCCAACTGTAATAAACACATATACATTACATAACATAACTTAGAATCTGTGCCTGTAATGAATCTAGACCTGTAACCCAACATTCTACACTTTATATGGATTTCCAATGGGTACACTCTCAAGTTATGTACCATATTATCATTACTGGTGTTTTTATGAACACATAGCAACTGTTTTATAAAATTTACATGTAATAACTATAACTCTCTTGTAATATAATGTCCCCATATCTCAGATGCATAGGTCAATACCGGTAAAACCATCCTATGAAATAATTCCATCCGCATATCAACAGGCAAGTCAAACCTTCTACATTTTCCTTTTAATGAATACATTGCCCTTGTTGCTTGCTCCTTCAATTGCAGCTCTCCTTTCTGGAACATGCCATTGTAAATAAATGATATACTAAGATACTTATAACACCCTACTACTTCAATGTCTTCAAAACAAAATTCAAATTTATAATCTCTTAGATGAGTTCCTCCCCTACTGAACACAACTATTTTTGTTTTATCACAATTAAGCTTTAAGTTCCATTCATTACAATATGTATATAATGCTATCAATGCCTGCTTCACTCCTTCCTCACTGTCACACAATAATACTGTATCATCTGCATACATTAGAACAAGGAGTTTCAAATAAAAGTTCATTAAAGTGTGTGTGTGTGTGTGTGTGTGTGTGTGTGTGTGTGTGTGTGTGTGTGTGTGTGTGAGAGAGAGAGAGAGAGAGAGAGAGAGAGAGAGAGAGAGAGAGAGAGAGAGCAATAGTTAATGTGGATGAAAGCAGAGTGAAAGTGAAAGCGAGTGCATTCTAGCAATATGAGGAAGACTATCACAGGGAGTAACAAGTCTTGAGCGAGGGAAAGTGAGGCCAATAGTGGATGGATGAGCAGCAAGAGAGTGAGTGAGTGAGTGAGTGCAGGCAGTGAGTACAAGAGTGAATGAAAAACAATAGAGAAAGTGCCAACAGTTACAGCAGCAAGAAAGAGAGTGAGAGTGAGAGTGAGTGCAAGCAGGAACGTAAAAACGAGGGAGAGCCATCGACTACAACGGGACACACACACACACACACACACACACACACACACACACACACACACACACACACACACACACACACACACACACTCTTTTCAGCAACTATTGACACAAAGCCTCCTAGCCCATTACCCGGATTGACTCCTGCAGTACTACCACCACCGAGGAAGGGACGGGGCGAGGCGGGGCGGGGCAGGGTAGGGCGGGGCGGGGCTTAGTCGGGTGGTGAAGGGAACTGTAAAGATTGAGTGGCACGAGGCAGAGAGTTCATGAAGAGGGTAAGGAAAGCAAGGAGAGAACTGAAAAAGGTGGAATAGGGAGGGTTGGTAGTGAAGAACAGGATATGGACAGTATAGGGTGGAGTAGTAGGATAGGGAGTGAAGAGGGTGGAGTAGAGTGAAAATTGAACTGGGCGGGGGCTGGTTAGGGCTGAACAGGGTCGGGTAGGAAATGAACTAAACTGGGGAATATGAACTGAGATAGATGAGTGTAAATTTGATCATCTGCAACTATACCTTAAATTAGCAGTTCTAAATATATATATCTAAAATTTACTTTTAATAACACAGAATCACAAATAATGCATAGAAGTAATGTTAGGTAAAGTTTTCCTATATACCACTTTACACGATATATAGATTTGTATAGGAACATGACTACCAAAACTCTGAGTACACGATGCCACTGTTATATAATACTGGCCAATGGTGAAGTGAAGAGGTGCATGGGTGGGGCAGGATGGGATGGGATAGTTTGAGGTGTGGGTAAGACTGGGAGGAGCCTGAACTTAATGTGGTGGGGAAAGATTGTCAGGGTTTGCTGGTGTTGAATGAAAATATTGGATCAAGAGAGAGGTGTGAGAAGTGTTGGTGAGTAGTAATAATGGTAAGGAAGGACAGGAATGCGAGTTAGAAGGGACAGGGTACAGACAGACAGACCAGGCCGGAGAGGAGGAGGAGGAAGAGGGGAGAGTAAAAACAGTAAAAGGAAGGAAGAAAGAGATGTACCTTTGGAGAGGGGTAATTCACCAGCTGGAATAGGAGGGAGGGAAGTGTTAAACAGGGCAGGAAAGATAGCAGCTGAAGAGAGAAGAAGAAAGTATAGCAAATAGTGGAAGAGGGAGAGAAGAACAGGGAGGAAGGAAAGTAGCAGACATAGGAGGAGGGACAACATAGGAGGAGGGAAGAGGCAACAACAAATAAGGACATGGGTGGAGGGGCAGCAGCTGTGGTGAGAGAATGGAAGAGAAGAAGTAGCAGACAGGGAGGGAGGAACAATATAAGCGAAGGAAAGGCAGCAAATAAATGTAGAGGGACAGATAACTAGAAAGAATGTAGGAATGGGTGTAGTAGAGAGGGAAGGAGGGACAATTTAAGAGAAGGAAATAAATGTGGAGGGACAGATAGCTGGAGTGGAGGAATGAGTGTATAGCAGATAGGGAAGGAGGAACAATATAAACGAAGGAAAGGCAGCAAATAAATGTGGAGGGACAGATAGCTAGAGTGGGAGAAAGGGGCGTTGCAGACAGGGAAGGAGGATCAATATAAGCGAAGGAAAGACTGCAAAATATGTGTGTGAGAGAACAGACAGCTGGGGTGGGAGGGAAGAGCGTAGCAGACAAGGAGAGGGAGACAGTATAAAGAAGTGGAAATGCAAGTAGCAAGTGAGTATAGAGGGACAGACA
Source organism: Petrolisthes manimaculis (assembly GCA_034508575.1). Taxonomy (NCBI): domain Eukaryota; kingdom Metazoa; phylum Arthropoda; class Malacostraca; order Decapoda; family Porcellanidae; genus Petrolisthes; species Petrolisthes manimaculis. Next base: position 96,807 of record JAWZYT010005015.1, on the reverse strand, counting down.
ACAGCATAGGAAACAGAAATACGAGCCATGCAGGAGGGATAGGAGGGAGTAAGTAAGTAAGTAAGGAAAGCCCCGTGTGGCCAACCAAGCCAGCTGTTTCCTAAGGTCAGTGTAAAAACCAGATAATGACGTCACTGAGGGGAGGGGGAGAGGGGAAGAACACCAACCTCCGATATTACACTGAAGGCAGGGGGTCGAGGGGCTGGGGGAAAATAATGAGAGGATAATTAAAAGAGGTATGAAAGAACGATGTATATAATTCTCACACAGAGCCGCATTTAATGGCATTGAGCTCATATTTCTTTACATGGTTGTAAGGTTATAGTAAATACGATGATAATGATTGTAGTGCAGATTGTACAGCCGGGTGTTTGTAGTGTTTATCTTGCTTGGTGTTGTGAGGTTATAGTATAGTGTGGTGATGGTAGTAATGGTTGTAGTGTTGCTGAACGGTTGGGGATACAGCATTGGGTTGTATGATAAGGTTTGTGGACTTAGGAGTATGAGGTTATACAGGCTTTTGTGGTTGTTATTATGGTTATAGGGTTATGGAATGGATTAATATATATGGGTTGTAGTTGGGGATTTATAGTCGAGGTGTATGATGAGGTTGTGTGTGAAGTTAATTATTTGTTTTTTAAAGGTTGTGGGTTATCGAACGGGGTAATATACCGTAGTTATGGTAGGGAGAACAGTATTATTTTGGGTTGTAGTACACGTGATAAAGTAATGAGTGAGGTTATAAATGCTTTGGGAGTTTATAATTATATGGTTGTAGCAGTAGTAGGGGATATAGCTATAGTACCTACTGGGCTATATGATAAGGATTTTTGTATGGGGTGATATTATGATGTAGTTAGTGTTCGGGGCGTGGGTGGGTGTCGAGTCAGTCAGTCAGTGAGTGAGTGGAATCATTAAACATTCTTTGGAAAATATGCAAGAGAACATGAACACGACAACTTACGTACGGTGCCTTATTGATTAGTGTAGTGATGATGGCATGTGCTTTACTGTCTTAGAGAGAGAGAGAGAGAGAGAGAGAGAGAGAGAGAGAGAGAGAGAGAGAAAGAGAGAAAAATTGGGTGTAGCATGTGGTGTGTGTGTGATATGGCCTTGTGTGGTATAATTGTGGTATTTGATGTGTGTGTGTGTGTGTGTGTGCGTGTGTGTGCATATATGTGTGTGCCAGCCACCATATTATTATACCATAGCATTTATTAAACCTACATGTATACTATGAATAATGAAAAAAAAAATCCTATTGTGAAGTGAAGCATGGAGATATAAAGCGTCTCTCTTCCCTCCTTCCTCCTGGCCCCCCTACAGCACAGCTCCACGCCCTACCTGACCGGGATCGCCACCATGAGCAACTTCAACCCATACATCGCGTCCTCACCAGTTATGACGATGGGAATGACTGACGGAGCGGTGGCCTCGCACATCACAGGGGTAGTGCCACAGCAGGTCGTCCAACCCCAGAAAGTGCCCAGGACCGACCGGCTAGAGGTAGGAAGTGTCACCCGGGGCATTATACACACACACACAGATACACACATTAACACATATACACACAGAGACACACACACATTAGCACACACACACACACACACACACACACACACACACACACACACACACACACACACACACACACACCTACACCTACCACAATACCCTTCACCCCAGCAGGTATCCATCCGGTATATATAGTCCTAATAACTCTCCTCTCACCCCTGTTTTTCCCTGACCCCTAGAATCCTCCCCACCCAGGCACCCCTATACATCCATCCATTACCGTCTGACCTCC
>JAWZYT010005015.1:0-90000 GCA_034508575.1 Petrolisthes manimaculis | reverse complement strand
CGTTGTCTGCTCAGCAAACCTCAGACGGACTCCCACAACACTCCACACTCCCTGACTCAGTTGCTGTCTGTCCCTCCCTCCCTTCCCCCCGTCCCATTCCCTCAGTGTGTGTGTATGTATGTGTGTGCGTGCGTGCGTGCGTGTGTGTGTGTGTTTTGTGGTCCCCCCATCACCTTCATTATCAGCTTTTCACAGTCATCAGCACTCGGCCTCATCGTGACTATTTCTGCTTCGTCACCAACCCAGTCCCTCTCTCACATCATCATCACTTCAGCCACCATTATCACCACCATCATTACTTCCATCACAGTCAACACCCACCACCACTCCCACCACCACCACCACCACCACCCTCATTACCAACACCACCACCACTCCCACCACTGTCATCATTACCACCACCACCACCAGTACCCCCTTCGGATCGGCCCCCTCGTGCCCGCTGATGCCCGGGCCTGTCGTGGAGGCTTCGAAGTCCATCCGTCCTCCTTCTCCTCCTCCTCCTCTGGTCTCGCCCTCTTGAGACGTCTCGAGGGTGCACTTTGTCTCCCTCGGAAGACTTCAAAAGAGGAGTACAAATGAGGAAGAGATCGCTGCATTTCATGAGGAGGAAAAAATGCGAGGGTACAGCCGGTCGGTTTGATTGCGATGTATTATAATTTTGAAATGGGTTAATCGCTTCCCTTGACCCCTTTCTTTCACCCACTTGTTTAAGGCCACACCCGGCTGAGCCATAGCACCCCACCCAAACCCCCGCCCACTCGCGCGCTAGCTTCCCTTCCCCTCCCTCACCCTTCTCTCAGTGCCTCAGCCCGCAGCACTGTGGTCTCTTCAGTATTTTGACCTGCTCCATCCCTCACACCATTTTTGCCAAGCCGCCACCATTGCTATTGCTAGTGTATTGCAAGCGGAGCAGTGCAACACGCCCCACTCCCTCCCTCCTGGCCTAGATGTCACTCCTCCACTCCACTCCACCTATAGCTCTCACCCCCTCCATGACCACCACTTATCCCTACAACCACTTTGCCTTGTATACCCGCTCAGTAATCCTATGCACATCTCACCCCAAACTTATTTATGGTCACACTTGACCTTCATTGTTCACGATTCGCCACGCCACTGGCCCCGTCATACCCCCACGACACCCACACGACTCCCCACCAACATTCCCCCACAACCCCTACCTGTATCTAGTCATGCCCTCCACGGCCCCTTGCCCATACCCCTCACGCCGCCACATTTCAGTAACACTCACCCTCTTGAACGCTGTCGACCTCCTCCCTGAAACACACCCTCGATGACCCTTGCCCAGACAATCCCATTCCGCCCACCCATCCACCCCGCCCTCGCGCCATTGCAGGTTTGCAGGGCAGGCAACAGCTCCACTGCCACTACCCGGACTGCTTATTTGCCGTCGCTTGCTTGCATGTTTCCTCAGTTGCCTGCTTGGAGTGTGTGCATGATGCTTGTTGCAACTCCTTGGTTGGATTGTTATCATCTTTGTTTCCTGACTTGGGGGAGATGAGTCTGTGGGTGATGAGAGAAGGTTTAGTGGTAAACCAGAATCTTCTCCCTCACCCACCCTACTCACCCCACCCACTGCTCTTAACACCCACACTCTGCCACCCAGCTGGCCATAGTTGATGGCACCCACACCTGCCTGTCCGACCTTCAGCCACCTCCTGGCCTGTCTTTGTTTGAGGCTCGTCTCCCACCTGCTGCCCGCCTCGCCACCCACCTGTCGCGCTTGGGGGGCAGGTGTGGGAAGCTACTGTAGCCGGCTGGGCAGCACAACATAACATGCCATAAAGAAACTAACTATTAAGAAACGTAAAATATAAACAGATTGTAAATTCCATCTCAACGAGGAGGTGCGAGAGGCAAGTGCTCGCTCTCTCCTACACCATCCATCCCAGATACTCCTATACATCCTTCCCAGATACTCCTACACATCCTTCCCAGATACTCTTACACATCCTTCCCAGATACTCCTACACCAAACAAAACATTCCAGGCTCTTCCACCCTATCCATCCCTAATCCTTAATTTACCACACCCTCCCAGCACAAACACCATCCCATGTCCCTTCCAGCACAAACACCATCCCATGTCCCTTCCAGCACAAACACCATCCCATGTCCCTTCCAGCACAAACACCAACCCATGTCCCTTCCAGCACCATCCCATGTCCCTTCCAGCACAAACACCATCCCATGTCCCTTCCAGCACCATCCCTCATTCCTTCCAGCACAAACACCATCCCTTGTCCCAGCCAGCACCATCCCACGTCCCTTCCAGCACCAGCCCTCATTCCTTCCAGCACCATCCCTCATCCCTTCCAGTTCAGACACCATCCCTCTTTTCTTCCAGTACCTTCCCTTGTCCCTTCCTCTACAATCCCACGTCCATTCCAGCAAGCCATATTTTTTTTGTCAAGGAACATCTTATCCCAACAGCTCTCTCTTGACACCTGCCCTCCCCATGACACCTGCCCACTACTTGACACCTGCCCACCACTTGACACCTGCCCACCACTTGACACCTGCCCACTACTTGACACCTGCCCACCACTTGACACCTGCCCACCACCTGACACCTGCCCACCATTTGACACCTGCCTTCCATTTGACACCAGGCGTCCATTTGACACTTTCTCTATATTTGAAACACCTACCTTCCTCACGACTTCATTTAGCACCTGGCACTTTATGACACTTGTCCCTCATATTCTTGGTTTATCCCATGAATCTGTGTCTCTTCTTCCCAGGTATAAACAAACACCAACTATTTCTATCACTGGAAACACAACCATCCAATGTCAGTCAGTATATGTGTCACCACCAAAACACATTTACACTTAAAGGTTATACACTACACGAACACTTGAACACTTCAGTAAATAGCACAACGCTATACTGACTCCAGAACACTAATAATAACTTGAACATTGCCTGAGCGTAACTGCACGAACACAATAAACACTGGAATGCTGCAGTGAACACAAGAATACAAGAACGATAAAGTAGAACACTTAAACACTGCATTTTGAATACTAAAACACTGCAATTAGGAGAGAACAACACGACAGTTAATACAACAACATCAACAACAACAACAAAGAATTACCCTTTAACATTAGTGAAACACAACAGAGAGAACGCTACACCAATACTGTTAATACTAGAATACTACACTATAAAGTACACTGCATAGAATAAAATAGAGAATACTAGATAGAACACCCGATCATTTCAGACAGTATATATCACCAGCACAAGGAAGGTTACTCTCGTCACTAGATACAGTTGCCATCATCATCATTATTATTTTGAACACTTTTGGTTTCTCCTGCTGTAGCATCTCTGGTATTATTTATCTGATGATTTACTTGTCGTGTAGAATTATTATGTCAGTGATAACAACAGCTGAATGGAGTAGAGATTTATGTATACTGATCCTTTATTGGTCTGTTGTCATCCTTCAGGTCTTCATGCCTCCATCATTTATTATTTTATACTTACTACTATTATATACTTCTATAATGTACACAGTAATCAGACTGGTAACCCAGAGATGTCCAATGTCTCCAACAGTGTTCAGGGGATAATGAAGACAGTGACTGTACCTTATATATATATGCTGGTGCATTTTTCAGGAGAGTGACATTAGCAGTTGCCCACACATCCCCTTCTTCATTGAGCGTCAGCCTCAAGTAAGTTTTATTCCCCTCCAGCAGTCCCAGATGGATATTCTTGCGTTTTCCAGCAACATATGACAATTTCCAGCGACGCATTGTTAACTTTCCTGCCGTAGTTGGCCACTTCCTAGCAAACTTTTAGTCAAGAGAAAGTTGACGCCTAGCCAACTGTTGTAATTTTCTAGCAACACCTCGTCGTTTTCGAGGAACACAATCACACACACACACCCATATATACACACACAGACTCTATTTACTCAATGTTTTATCACCATCCAGCAATATATTGTTCTTGTTTAATTACACTTTGACATTTATGCGTCACCAATACTTCATATGAATGTGAACAATACTTGACATTTTCCAGCAATTTTCTAGTTACCAGCATTTCCTGAAAATGTTCTAACACTAATTAGTGCTTCAGCAACACACACACACACACTCGTAACACTACACATATGACACTTTTCGATTGCACTCTATATACTCTTTCTGAATTACAAACAGAAGTACATTTTACAATATCTTCACTTCTTCAACAAATATGAGCGACTTACCATCCAGTCCCTCCTTCATCACATAGAGAACACTGTGACACTGCAGGTACAAAAGTAACCCATGACATCTTCCCCAAGTAAATATTCCCGTTAGATCTCACAGACTCTTCCAGTGCCACAACAACCAGCCCTCCAACATCCCCCTGACATGAATAGCTGTGTGAAAAATGATCAGTATTCCAATTTTTTTTTTACAACACCAGACTCCTTCCTTCGCCGAGGAAAAATAATGTTCCTCTTCATAAACTGACACTTTCCAAACAACAAGTCCCGACGACACTTTCCACCGAGCCCTGACAAATTCCAGTAGTCCCCCAGCTTTGACCTGCAGCCGTTTCCAGCAGCCCCCTTTTCATGCTCAGCTGCCCCTTCTTGCCCAGGTGCCAATGCTCTCTTACGCTACACATGGCTGGCGGTGCACTCTGGTCCCCCCATCCCTTAGTGATGCACCCTATTCACCCAACCAACAACCAACCAACCAACCAACCAATCCACCTGCTCTCTGAATCGCTCACCCTCTTGAGTCCCCTTCCACTACACCTTTTCACGTACTGTAGTTGACTCTCCTTCCAGTGTCCTCTCCCACTTATTGGATTCCACTCTCTCTCTCTCTCTCTCTCTCTCTCTCTCTCTCTCTCTCTCTCTCTCTCTCTCTCTCTCTCTCTCTCTCTCTCTCTCTCTCTCTCTCTCTCTCTCTCTCTCTCTCTTCTTCTTCTTCTTCAATCTCTTGTGCCTCTGCCGCTGGATACCCCCCAACCCATCCATCTCCTCACCTCTCCTTATACAAAAACCCTTTTCCAGGTTTACTTCCTCTCCTCCCCACTCCCCCTACAACCCCCTCCATCCCTGCTGCTGCTGGACGCTCCCTCTCCTCCCCTCTCCGCTGCCGCTGGATCGCCCCCTCCACCTCACCTCTCTCCCTTCTTCCCCCCTATTGCTGTAGCCCGCCTCTTCTTGCCTCTTAGGTGTGCCGCGAGTTTCAGCGAGGTGCCTGCAAGAGGTCAGAGCAAGAGTGCCGCTTCGCTCACCCGCCTGATCACGTGAGCACAACAGACGAGGGTACGGTGACAGTTTGCATGGATGCTGTCAAGGGCCGGTGCTCCCGTGATCCCTGCCGATACTTCCACCCTCCCATGCACCTCCAGGCCCAGCTCAGAGCCAGTCAGGGCCGCGCCGCACAGCAACCCGTGGTAGGCACCGTCCCACCCCACCACCACCACCACCAACCACCACCACTACCACCAACCACTACCCTCCCTTGGCCTGCTTCACGCCCATACATCCATCCTACACATAATGTCACACTGCCATTATACCATTTGTTCTCCTGCCATCTCCATACTAATTAATATCATCCAGTTATTCATCCACCATATATCACATTGCCACGAGCCACACCCATTTACTTTGACCCAATTTACTGACATCAACCATCCATCCACCTAGAAGAGACATTATTATCACTCAAGTTACAAGGTTTGGAAGACACATGTTACCAGTATATTCTTGCCTTCCCCATCACCACCATCCACGCCACTACCACTCTTGTCCAGATACGACTACCATCCACGACCACTACTACCTTCCGATACTCTAGGCAGCCAGTAACAAACACCTTCCAGCATTACAGTCCACTCATTGTCACTACTTTTACTATTGGATTTTACTCTCACAACTGACACACCATCACTGCACCCTCATATGTCATCCAACACCATCACCATCACAGCCACTTACCATCATCATCTCCCACCCTCATCACCCACTACTATATACATCATCATCACCTGCAATCACTACCACTATCATCAACATCTTTACTGTCAACACCTGAACTTGTAGAAATTTATAAATGAAGAGAAGGTGACTTGGGTAAACACTTGATTGCTTCTCTCGAGTAATGAGTTGTATTGGTTTCCTTTGACTAATTTTCTATTGGTTTGCCAGCATGTTCTCACTTATCAAAAGAAAAACAAGGGTTCATTATAAGACTAGTATGGATCCAACTATTTACCATCAACTTGTCACCCTCACTTGTCACCATCATCACCCTACCCCCCACAACACCATTAGAAATATCCAATACCACTCACATCACCATCTTTCACAGTCATAGTATCATTTTATACCACCCATGTCACCTTCACCACTATTCTTCAACTCTCAACTCTCAACGAAGGTCTTGTGTTATAACCTATGATCATTCGTACCTAACACAGTAGAGAGTATACAACTAGTAGGGGGTTAACTTCATGATTCAGATATACATTAGTCATATGTTTACTCAACCTTCTTTACTATTCACACTCATCATAATCATTTTCCTCCTCACCACCACACCACAAACCATCATCCACTTCAACACCACCACAATTCTCCCTACCACAACAACCATTCTCATCACTCCACTACCATTACCCTCCATCACATCACCACCAGTAACATCCATCGCCATCACCACTACCATCACCATCATCCTTCCCACTACCACCACTACCACCAGCTGCATGTCCCAGGCCGCCACCACCCACCCTCTTGTCCCCTCTCGCTTACACCGTCATTTGTTCAATATTCCCTGTTTATTCCCTTTCTCCCTGTTTCTCTCTTTCTGTTTCTCCATCCAGGGTCTCTCACCGATTGTACCCTCTCTTCTTCTCCAATTCATTCCTCCGTTGTTTTATCTCTTGACACGTCCGCTGTTAAGGGATAATAATATACTTTCGGAAATTTGGAGGCGACATATTCCTCTAAACTGTGATAACAAATGGGTCATATCCTCTAAAATTAAGCCAGCCCGATGCCTGGAATAGTTTGGAGCAATGTGTTACCTCCAGTAGCGCTAACATTAAATCATTCATCCCCTTAAACCTTTTTCGTGGCTCCTTGGGTTACTCTCTGCCAGATCAGATTGTACGTCGTTAGTCTTATATAATGATTGATATTCATTTAACACTAGCAGCCAGACTGGAAAGGTTGATTGGTATATATTAATTTCAGCTTACAAAGTATCAAGTTTTCTGAACATACAAACTTCCAGTGTAATGCTACACACTTAAGTATGATCACCACCTGTGGAGGAGACTTGGTTGACGATGTTGTGTTGTTCGTCCGTCTGTAGCGTCACGTCGTTAGCAAGGCTCCTCCAGAAATGGTGTTGCTTACATTATACGTAGATTTTACAGTATTATCTCACCTGCCTTTATATAGTGTTGTTAAGCTTTGGTTGGTCATCAAGTGGGATGTTGCGTCACTTTCCAACATTACGTCCGTCTCAACATGCACTCCTCGTTCACTCACTCAGAGGAAGCATCAGCCACGTTGATCTGACAAGTATATTCCAGCATTGACCGGTGATATGGTTGTGCTTGTCTCGGTAATGCTGATGATCATACACAGTTGTGGAACAATTTTCTGATCCAGAGTTTGTAGATCAGCGGAGAGATCTGGCAACTCTTTTGTCATAAACAGATCACAGAGTAAACAAATTGAATAATGAATCAGTCTGCTATGATATATTAAACCGAGAAGTAATGAATAATTTGTGAAACCCACAATGCTTTCCAGGGCAGATTTGTTAATGAAATTTAACGTGTCCCTTGGAATAATAAATAAAACAAAAAGAGACAAAATTATATTGTTTACTACCACAGCAGTACTGCCAGATACTTTCACTGACCACAGCAACGTAGGGCAGATATTTGTTTGCAAATTGTGTGTGACATAGCAACCTGTGACTTAGCCTTACATCAACAAGCATTACATTGGCTACTCCTCAGAATTTTTTAACGTGGCGAACAAATTTACAGAACAATGTGGTTTGATAAATGCTTCTCTGAGTGTCTGAAATTTCCTGCTTGGACTTTGATTCCATGGTTTTCAGGACAGATTGTTCTTGTAAACGTGATGTCAGACATGAAGTCTACTTTGAATCTTCACAGGGATAGTTAACATTTGGACATGAACACTGTCACTTTCTATTTCCACTCATTGTCCCACGTACAGTTGGACACACAAATTCCCAACCTGGTGTTTGGCGCTCTTTGAATGATGCGTTTGTTGATATTGGGTGACCACTATAAAGGGGATGTTCTCTTTTCAATAAATTGTAGAGCTATACTGTTTCCTCCAAACTGAGCTGAGAAACACGACCCCGGGGTTAATAATAGGAGATCTGTTTCATGACACAGTTTAGAGGAATCATTAACGCTCCCCCCAATTTACAGTTAAGATAGGATACCCCCAAAAGGAACCTGGAATAATGAAGTTACGAGTTGAAAATATATAGATTGTCCAGATCGATTCACTACGAAAAAATAAAAATAAAATTCTTGCTGCATCAGACAATACGCGCCATCCACTGTACAGTCAGGGGGAAAAGTTGGGCCCCTTTGACAATTCACCTCGCGGCTCAACTGAGAAGAACAACGTACTGTCTCTAACGTCGAGATTCTAAAGTCAGAACACCGACCACCAGAAGTGAGTGTCATCGCCTGGCCTATGGTGGAGTTTGTGTACACTCTTCATCATCCGTACGTGACTGTGGAACGTAATATAGTCTGATGTTGTCACGAGAACCATGTATGCTTTGTGAAGGGTATTCTAAACCTCCACAAACCATGTATGCTTTGTGAAGAGTATACTAAACCTCCACAAACCATGTATGCTTTGTGAAGAGTATTCTAAACCTCCACAAACCATGTATGTTTTGTGAAGAGTATACAAAACCTCCACAAACCATGTATGTTTTGTGAAGAGTATACAAAACCTCCACAAACCAGCCACGTGATTACAGTGACTTGTGGTGGTAACGGACATGACTTTAGAATGTGACTGTACACTGACGCAGTAACTGAGCCATTGATAGCAGCCTTACAGATCGTTTCTCTCTAAGGGTGTATGGATTCCAGTTATGAATAATGAATCCTAAGTGATCGTAAAATGTAGGAAGTTGAATAAGACCATGCCTGATAAATGATAGCAGTGTGTTAGGGTATGACGAGACAGATGCAGAAGAGGCTAACTAACTAACTAACTGACTAATTAACTAACTGATAGGACTTCATAGAGATTTGAGAGCAATATTGTGCTTTCAGGTGCCGTACTAAAGTCTATAAACTAAGATAAGTATAGGAAGTTTAATTATAGTAGTTAACTCGTAATGCACGTGACCTTGCCTGTAACTTTACACGGAGTGATATAATAAAGTGTGTTGGTAAAATAGAACACAATAAAATAATTGTATAACTTCATAAATATGCACTGACAACTCCAGACTTAACAAAATGTCATTTTTATGTACTCAACCCAACGTTTGCTTCTCTTAACAACCCCGTGTTTACTCATTACGGCGAGGGAGACTGCTAAGTGGTTTAATTTAATTGAATTTTCAAGGAGAATGAGCTACCCCTCCTTTCCTTCTATGTCCCTCAACTGGCCCTTTTCTCCTGTTTCCTTTAACTGTCTCCCTTTTCTCTGTATATATCCTTCGTGGTTGTTGTCCCGCCTCTCTTATCTCCTTCTCTTCCTCCTCCTCTTCAGTTCAATATCCTCCCTCACAGTCAGACTCTCTCTCGTCCATCTACGTTCAGTTCGGATTAATGGGAGTCGTGCCTCTGAGCCATTGTTTATAAAAGCATAGTTCACTCCTAAGATAAAATGTTTTTGGTAAACGTTCACTCATGACAAGGACTACAATAGAACCCAGCACTTGATCTGTACATCCTGGAGATAGAAGGATTTGTAACGCTGCCCAAGATGAAACTACAAACAATCCCTGTTGTCTTTTTCTTCTCGAGATAAATAGCCCTGAGATGACTTGCTAACCCGACCAATTAACTTTTCACCTTAACTGTACCAGGGTGTTCCGTGTCCCGGTAGGCTAGACGTACAGTACCGGTCTAAAGTTCTCTCTCCATTATGGTATGATGGTAGTGAACGTTGAGAATAATGTTGTGGTGAATGAAATGAGGTTTGTTACTTCTTGTCGTTCTGGTCACGGCTTGCAGTCAGACGAAAGAAATAATTACGTCTCATTCACGGCAATATTTTTCTCATAGTTCGCCGCCATCCTTTCAGACAGGCGACAGAACTTTCAACTGTGACTGTACAGAAAAATATGTCGGATGTCAGTCACTGTCCATCTGTCTTACTGTCCCTCATAGCATCAACATCTCTTGCTTATCTCTCTCTCTCTCTTATCATGTCTCGCTCTCCTGTCTGTTGCTCTCCCTGCAGTACACACCAAAGTTGTTGTTGTCTTCTCGGCGGATATACGCTCTCTTTGGTTTACTGTCTTACCCAAAAGTTTCTCCTGGATCTCTTGGCAAAATTATGTACTCTGTTATTACCCAGCTCGGTTCACCTCTCGACCCAGCTCACCTCATGAATAAAGAAACTTATAAAATTAGATAATCAACACGATCAGCTCATTTCACATCATCTGGAATCAAGAACTGAAAAATAGTAATTAGAGTGAGACAAGTTGATGTTTATAATTATGCTAAAAACGAGTGATGTACAAATCCAAACAAATGTCGGGAAACATTGTCGCTGCTGCTACTCGTAAACATTGAGTGCCAGAAAAATCTTTAATTGGTAGAAAATTATTGCCCCTCTTGGTGATGTGTTTATGCTGAACCATCTGTTTCTCACAAATACACTTTGACAATAATTATATTCGATTCTATTCATTTTCATCTGTTGAGAGACTAAGGCAGTGTTTCCTCTACATTTGCTGGAAACTGTACGTGTCTTGTATCTGGATGATGTTGATTAAAGCATCTGCTGAACAAGTTTACATACACACGAGACTTATAGCATGGGTCGAGCTGGGGCAACCATGGGCCAAATGCAAGGATGGTCATGTGGTGGGAGATGACGATGGCCGCTACGATTACTATACAACAAGAGGCCATCGTTACCTCCCATCCCTTGTCTTTCCCTGGATGTGTCCCCTTTTGGCTGGAGGTGTGTTAAACTTAACCCGACCTCGACAGACCAGCCCTCTGTTGGTCTGTCGTGGTGTGGGGGTCTGTGTAGCAATCCCCCCTAAACCAAACCCCTTTTTGGCCGCTCCCCTACCCCTGTCGCCCGCCTCCCCCTCCCTCCCCCCGCACGCAAGGAGCCCGCTGAACGCCCCCTCCCCCCACATCCCCCCTCCACTCACCCCACACAAAAGTAGTGCCACACCGCCGCCGCCGCCGCCACCTGCTGCTGCTGCCGCCGCCACCACCCTGCTGCCACCCTCCCCTACCCCCTCACAGGCTGCCGGGACCTCCTGCTGTGCTCTACTGAGGGGGAGGGAGGGGCCAGGCTCCCCTCCCCCCTCCGTCCACTTGCTCCCCCGCGCTCCTCCCACTCCCACCCCCACTCCCAATCCCACCTGCAGGAAGCTTAGGATTTCGTCAAAGCTCGATGACACTACTTACAGGGCGCTCTCTATTCCACACCTGCCCTTCCTTCAGGCTCCCCACAGTGTCCCATCCCTATACTTCATTCCTTTGGTACAGCCACTTCGGATACACCATGGAGTCCCCCTACCCTCCCCTCTGTCTCCTCCCTCCCTCCCTCCACACCCTCCTCTGACAGATTCCAACAAGCCACACTGCTGAGAACTCACTCCCCTTTCAGAGTTCCAAACGCCCCGCCAGAGCACTTCTCAGAATATCCCTTTTTACCCCCACAAGTTCAACAAGGGAGCTCATTTCCATGTGGTTGGTTCGAACTGGAAGCACCTCCCGGACAGTGTGCTTTTTATTGTATTTTAAACACGTGTTGTGACCCTTTCCTCCCTCCATCCCTCAGTCATTATTAGAGCAGAGGGCAGCAGTGATCATCAGTCGTGGTGAACATAATCACCATAGAAGGTGTGAGGTATTCTGCTACCTGATATGAATATACAGATCTGCCATACACACACACACACACACACAAACTCTGCTTCAATGCTAAAAAATCCACCCAGCATCCATTAGTATTTATGTTTTCACAGATGACAGTTGCACGTCACATGTTACACGGGCCTCGTTAGTGGTGGCCTGAGCTTACAAATTAGGTCATCAGTGTGGTATGGCGGTTACCATGGCGACACCTCAGCCAGCAGGATACCTCACTGCTGTTGGTCTCTGCTGCATCTGCTACCCCTAACCCCATTACCCCCACGTTCCCACTCCCCCCACGATACATCACACAACTAAAATACCATCCCATAATTGAAAAAATAAAATATATATATATATACTGTATACAAAACAAAGCAAAGGAAGAACAATCAGCAACAAACAACAACAACAACACCAACCAACCAACCAAAAAAAAAAAAAATATATATATATATATATAATATAAAAGAGAGATCCCTGTTGTGGGAAAGTGCCACGCTGATAATACTCCTCCCGAGAAGAAGACTATACCTACCAACCACACACTCACTCACTCACTCACTCGCGGCTTTAAGGTGTGGTTCTGCGCGCGTCTCGGGTCTCAATCCTTCACGTGGCCTTCGACTTCCACCTCGACCTCGCACTCCCCCTCCCTCCCTCACACACTCCCTATATCTATCTATCTATCTATCTATCTCTCTTTCCCTTCCTTCAAAAACGATAGATAGGTGACGCGTTCGTTCGTTGTTTGTTTCGGTGCGGGATATTCACCAAACTTTTTTTTTTTTTTGTCAGGTCATTTCATTATCGTGCGTGAGACTTTACTTGCCTTTTTCATCCACGACGTCGACCAACAACACCACCAGACAACACGTCCTCCTTCACCTGAGAGAGTCTCCTCGTGTTATTATTATTATTATTATTATTATTATTATTGTTATTATTATTATTATTATTGTTATTGTTATTATTATTATTCATTGTCCGTGATTCCCAAGTGTGTTAATGTGTCAAGGTTACTGTTCTTGTCCCATTACACTTGTTCTTACTGTTCTTGTTCTATTTTACAGTTAACAATTCAACGTCTAGCATACCAGTACTTATCCCTTCTTGTTCTTGTGTTCTTGTTTAAGTTGTCATTTCTCTCTCTCTCTCTCTCTCTCTCTCTCTCTCTCTCTCTCTCTCTCTCTCTCTCTCTCTCTCTCTCTCTCTCTCTCTCTCTCTCTCTCTCTCTCTCTCTCTATTATTAATCCGGCAGATGTTGCACAACTTTCAACGTCAGCTGTACTACTGATTTGATTAATTATTACCATTACCTTTCTTCACTTTTGGATTACCTTTTTTTTGTTTCGTTTACATCTTGATACCCGCCTTGTCTGTCTGTCTGTCTGTCTGTCTTTAATGTGTTCTTTTCTTCTCTCTATACTGCTCTGTCTTGATCACCACTTTGTTTTGTCTTCCTCACCACTTCGTTCTCTGTTCTCCTTGACCACTGTTCTATCTTTCTTAATTATTCACTTTGTTCTATCTTCCTCATCACTTTGTTCATTCAGTTCTCTTTGACACTGATCACTCGTCCTCCATTTCCTTTCATCTTCGCTTATCCCTTCTTCTTCTATCTATCTATCTATCTATCTATCTATCTATCTTTCTTTGCCTCTTGTTTCCTCATCTACCCTTGTTCTCCTCTGTTGTTCACTTCTCTTTTACTCCTGCTATTCTTCTCTCCATCTATTCAACTCTCGTCTTCGTCCTCTTAACTGTAGCCTCATCACCACATTCTCTCTCTCTCTCTCTCTCTCTCTCTCTCTCTCTCTCTCTCTCTCTTTCTCTCTCTCTTGATGGTGATGCTGAAGGTGCTGGTGCTGGTGTATAGTAGAAGTAGATGATGATGATGATGATAATAATGATTGCCTATTCGTTTTTCATTTTGTGTTTAATTAATAGTCCAGGATCCAAGTATATAATTATAGCCTATGGACGACAATTTTGACTGATAAATAAACAGACGAATGATTAGACTGTAAATTGTCTGCTACTCACTCACTCACTCACTTACTCACTTCGCCAGCACAGCAGCAGCACCAGTTTTACCGATGAGTAAGGTGGTTTGTTAGTTAGTTATACATTATCTTAACATTCGAGGGCTGCTTGCTGATGGTGCCTCCAAACTGTGCCACGAAACATACTCACCCCTGGCTTATGGGAGGATGGAGTTTCGTGGCCTAGTTTGAAGGAATGATTGAGATGTCTCCAGTTCCTATGATGTCAAGAGAATGATATAATGTAATAAATACCTTGCTTGTCTTCCTTGTTACTCTGGATTCGCTCGCCAACTTTTCATCGTGACCGGACGTTCGCTTCTGTCCGCTCTCACATTCCTTGACTCGTCTTTTATGTTTTTTTTGTTTTTTTTCGAAGCTCTTAACTTTCAATTTCAGGTATTTCTTGTTCCTCCCTCTCACCTTCTTTTCATCTATTTATATGCTCCTTCTGACACTAATACAATTATATATATATATGACTCCTCAATTTCCACTTGTTTTTTTTTTCTCCTCCCCCTCTTCCACTTCTTTTTCTTCGTGTTCGCTATTTACTTTATTGTATATCTTGTAGTCTGAACAGGTCCAAGGATCACCTCGAGACGTGTGTTGGAGCCGCCTGCCCGTCCAAATGTCTCTCTCTCTTTCTCCTCTTTCTTTTTCTTTCTCTTGTCTTTCCATTCCTTCCCTCTCACCCCACCACACCCCACACCCGCCCCTTTTTATCCTCTCCCTCCCGGTTTTCCTTTTATGTCACTCCCGCAAGCAACCAACCAACCACTCTCTTACTTACTTACTTACTACTTTATGTCATCGGTTTTATTGTTTCGTTTTTAATGACTCACTCGGAGTTTTCTTCCTCCTCCTCCTTCCATAGAAAATTTATATATATCTCTATATATATATAATTATATATATACACTCCTTGTTCTTCGTATGTTCTTTCCTTCTTTATCCACGACCAACCAACCAACCAAATCAATCAACCATCCATCCAATCAACCAATCAACCAACCAGTCACAACGGGGCAACGCCGGCACACCACGTCCCTCCAGCTAAGTCACTTGTGAGAGAGAGAAAACAAGAAATTAAATCAAAACAAAGGCACACGCACAAGTCATTCGGGGAAAACACAAAAACAAAAACAAAAACGATAAAACTATAATAAAATCAATCAAGCCAATTAATGTCAACAAAAGGGGAAGTAAATAAAAGTATGTATCATCCATCATCCATTTTTGTATTATTATATACTGTACCTGTTGATGTTTTTGTTGTTGATGTTGTTGTTGTTTCATTTAGCGTGTGCGTGTGTGTGTTTGTTTATTGGTTTACAAAAAAAAAAGTAAAGGGCATGTCTTGCACACCACCAACACCCAACATCGATTCAATCACCTGTTATCATTATACCTGTGCGCTTTTATTTATTCATTTATTTACTTATTTATTTGTATATACTTAGGTTCGGTCAACTAGTGAGTGTCTGTAATTCCTTCCTTCAATATCAACCAACCAACCAACTGAACAATTACTTAATAAGTATTTATATAACACCGTATACCAGGGCAGGATAAATAAGGGTTGGTATGTGGTGGACATATAATAGTTCTTCTAGTTATACGGGTTTCGAATTGTCGTTGTCGTCGTTGTTGTTGTTGTTGTTTTACTTTTGAGAACTGCCATTATTGATTGGGGGGATGGAGGGGTCAACCAAGGTCAATATGGATTGATTTTTATATATGCTGTGTATTATTTTTACGTGCATAGCCAGTAAATACAATATTATTAAAGTCGTCTGTCAGCAGTGTTTCAGCTTTCTATATACCGTAAAGAATTATCGCTGTTAAAAGCATAATGTATTGCACTCTCCTCAGTAACGTCTAAAATTGTAAAGGATTGTAAAGGTAAAACCATTTGGTAAAGGATTCCTGTCACTTTGTTTATGGTGTAAATGATGACTGTGTAAAGTATGACACTTGAATATGTTATTGTCCTTCACTCAACAATGTATACAATAGTAAAGAATCGCCTCTCAGTTATGCGTTAAGGGGATACGTACACTGTATAGGAACGTGTAGTTGTTGGGGGTAAATCTGGAGCAACTGAATTCCTCCAAACTATTCCAAGCAACAGGATACCATTATATTTATTCGGTGGTTACGTTTCCTAACATTCTTTGGAAGAATCAAGGTACTCCGATGTACATAAGTATACTATACCCCTTTTAAAGTAGAGCTGTCAGTATGTGTGTAGCGTAAGTGGTCGTCGTTCTTGAGTGTCTAATTGATTATTCCTTTAGAGAGTGATATCACGGAAGGTTGACTTGTATTGGTGTTGGTTGTCTGTCTGTGTGTATTGACTCTTCAGAATGGACAGAGTAGGAAGGAGTGTCGTTGTTGTGTAGGGACTGGAGAGGGTGCATGGGGTCAGATACGTGTGGGGGTGGGAACTGAAGAGGGTCGAGTGGGTGTAGCGTTAGGTGTAGGTGATGGGTGGGGGAGGTGAGGGGACTGTGGGTTGGGATGAATGAAAGTGGTGTGGGGTGGGAGTGGGTGTAGATTGAATGAAGTGGAATGGGTGTGGGTGGGAGAATGAGGTGTGTGTGTGTGTTGAAGGGGAGGGGCGACACAAAACGGGGTTGTAAGTAATGTGACCGTGACGTAAACGTATATTGATCTCTCTAACTCTGGTAGTAAGTCATTATGTGTGGGTGAGGTCGTTTGTCTCTTTGCAATCCTTGGTGGACCTGTGATTTCGCCGGCGAATTGGAGAAAACTGAATCCTATAAACTTTCCAATAAACAATTACACCTGTTTCATGGCATTGCTTGGAGGATTAGTTTGCCTCCAATTCACCTGTAGCCTCCCTGTTCTATTATGGATGGAATTGGTATAGTGTTGGTGAATTTGGAGCAACAGAGTCCTCCAAAAAAACTGTTCCAGGAAGCAAGCTACACTCATGTAGTTGACTTGTTCGTTTGTTTGTACAGTTAGGAAGAAATTGTCGCCTTAAAGTAAGTCGCCTGCATCATCACAATTCTCTTATTTAATTCATGAAGAAAAACAAGATATAATTATTTATGGCCGTGGACGTAGTATTTTATATTCTGCTTCTTGACAGTTAATTATGAAAAGGCTATAAATAAAATCATGCTGCTAAATCTGACTGGGAATATGGTTAACTCATTGTGTTGCTGTTTAACGAGCAAGTGTATTTTTTTTTTTTTTTTTCAACTCCTGCTGAATACGTGGTGACATTTATTATACCTGGAGATCTTGATGTATTTGATTATTTGATAGATATATTAATTTTGTTTTGAGAAAGTTTGAGTTTGTTATGATTGTTCCTACGCGACAAGTAACATTTATTTGTTCTGTTAACCGGACGACTAATAACGGAGAAAATGGAATGTGTTTAAAGCCGACTAATTCCGTCTGTGTATATTTAACCTCGTGTTGCAATATAGTTTAAAACTCACCATTATTACTTCACTTATATCTGACGGAAAATATTTATAGAACCGAAAAACTTGGGAAATCATTAGACAGAGAAACTAAATACTTCAAATGAACATATCGATATCATAAAAAAAATTCCCCGAGTTGAATGGAGCCAAGACAGAAGAACTATAATTATAATAGAAATGAAAGCACACATGTTATCATAAAACTAACCCACGCGGAATAGTACTAAAGCTTAGGGATTACGAACAGCCGCGTAGATTTTAACACCGTTGTAGTTGTACATGCACACCTGACATCAGTTAAAGCTGGATATATTTGAAGAGTGGAAGATAGTGAGTGGGAGTGAGAGAGGGAGGGAGTGAGTGGAAGGTAGTGGGAACAGGTGGGAGTGGGATAGAGGGAGGGAGTGAGTTGAAGGTAGTGTGAGCAGGTGGGAGTGAGAGAGGGAGGGAGTGAGTGAGGTGAAGGTAGTGGGAGCAGGTGGGAGAGGGAGGGAGTGAGCGCCAGATATATATGTTCCCTCATAATCTTATACCGAGCGCGTGTAAACAAAATACCTGAACCATCCGACTGGCACTAGATCAATATATCCCCTTGGGGTCTTGTCTCGTTCACAGTCACAGTAACGTCTTCATTCCTAGCCCGTGAAGAAGAGGTTTTGTTGAAGAGATATTTAGGATGCGGAAGAGAGTGTGAGTGTGCGTGTGTGTTGTGGACATGGGAGAATATTAAATCGAAGACAGGGGAGGAGGAAACGTTAAGAGGTCAGTATTGGATGTCGTTGTTTATGGCAGAGGTGTCAAACTGTAAATTATGTTCTTCCCTGTATGTCAATGAGGTGTGTGTGTGTGTGTTTGATCTTAAAATACTTCTGACAACTCCTTAGGCAATAACAATGGTGGAAACTATATTGTTTTGCGAAATATGGTACAAAAGTCACTTCTCCATTTATTCGTTCATTCCTACTATAGCTGTTAACTATTGTGGGCAAATTATTTTGTACTTACTGTACTCTTACAAAGTTTGTCAGGAAACAAGACTTCCTCAATATAGGAATAGGAGATATGTATAGAAGCATAGTTTGGAGGAATCAGCAGCTTTTCAATTCGTTTACAAAAAATGGCTCCCTGTACTGTATAGATTTGAGTTACGAGAAGCTACCTTGACCTTATTCATTATCCACATGCACTATTCCCAGACTATATAGGTTTGATTTTATTTTCAACTGACATATAAGATACATTAACTGGGGAGAATGATTAAAGAACAACACTCCATGAGAAGGGAAGAGTCTGTATTGACGACATATCCTTTTTAACCTGAAGAAGCAATACGGAAACGTCGTCCTGAAAGGCTCCTCATACGGTGTTATTCTTTACTCCGGGTTTTTCGGTTTTGGGTGAGAATAGGAGCGTCAGTGTCACCGGATCCGCAGGGTCACACCAGCATCCTCCAGAAGTGAAAAGTCAGGTCATTAAAGTTTCACGCTAGAGGTGCCGCAATGAGGAGGGCTGTGATGGGGGTGGGTCGGGGGGCAGGCAGGAAGGCGAAGTTGAGAGAGAGAGAGGCAGAGAGAGACAGAGAAAGAGAGAGAGAGAGGCTAAATAAGGAGTATTGTCGCTTGACTCCAGATGACTTGCATTGTATGTTATTCTGTAAAATAAATGTATCACACCTCCCCTCCACAAAGCTGAGGTAATGAAATGAGGCGCGATGTATCCGTAGATTTATAGATTTTTTGGAGATAATTGCAAAGTAAATCCCGGAAAGTAACAAGCGACGTTAGGTTATGCCAGACAACTCCGAGACGTACAGCTTAATACACACTATATTCTCCATAGTCTATACAATTAATTATATTTTTGTTCCATACTTTATAACCTGAGTACAAAATTTCGAGATTAAAAGAGGGTGACGCTGAAGGTTAAGAACACACAATTTATATATCTATTTTCTGAGGTACAAAACGGGTAAAAAGTAGGTAGGCTACGTGATTTACACTTGCTCTGTATTCTTTTCATTTGTTTGTGTCGGTGGTGTTGGTGCTTCTTTTCCACCACCCCCTTCCCCCTTCCCCCTCACGGCAAGAAGAATGATGGTGTGGCAGAGTGAGAAAGTGTAAGCCGAGAATGATACATGTGCCGCTTCTGTACATATAGCGAAAACAGAAAAGTCCAGAGTGTATCGTGCTAGTTATTCGGATATGTTAGGTATGATATATGTGTTTATGTACAGTAGCCTTCTCTATGTACTGTATAAATTATAAATATGTATGTATGTATGTATGTACGTGAACTTTCTCCCACATCTCGTTCCCTGAGCGATTTGTGAGATTTACAGTGACAGTTTAACTCGGAGGAGAAAGTGAAACAGCCGAGGAGATTGTGTGAGAATTAGGGTAGGAGAAGTTAGCAAGATTTGGGGATCAGTTGGGTGGGTGAGGAGGTGAATGTTGGGGGATGTGTTGGAAGAAGGAAGGATTGGATTGAGTTGTGAATATCAGAGAGTTTGGGTAGATATGGCAGGGGATAATGAATGAATATGAAAAAGGTAAAGTAATGAAGGGAAGAGGTACCCTAGGTGAGAGAATATTAACTAGAATGTGATGATGTGAGTGACGAAGGAAGGTTGGTAAATATAGGGAGTAGGATAAACAAATGCAGCATAATATCATTAATCATAGAATTTTTTAAAGGAATGAACATGCCAAAAAATATATGAACTTACAAACATAGAAGCGGAGGGTAGTACTCGTATATAGCGTCAAAGGGCAATGAAAAATATGTATTGTGAGAAAATGAAGTGGATAAAAATGAGAATAGTGTGATTGAAGAAATACAAGAATAATAGGATATAGTACAGAATAGCGAGGTGGTGGATGCGGTGTGTACAGGTTGTGTTGTGTGTGGATAAGTACAGTAGGGCGAAGTGGTGGTGGTGGGGGTAGTGGTGAAGTTTGTCTGGATAAAGAAAGTTTGGGTCCGGGAAGTTAGCTTGAGGCAGAGTGGAGTTATTGAAAGTAAAAAGTGGAGTGGACAGTTAGGGTGTAGAAAAGTGGAGATAAGTTAGGGAGAAGGAGAAGGAGGAGGTAGAGGGAAGTTGGAAGAAGCAGGCAGGCAAGGCAGGCAGGGTGGGCGAGTTCTCTCACTAGTTGTTGCTCAAGAAACTCTGGTCACGTCTTCCCTCCTTCACCTCCTTCCCTTCCTTCCTCCCTCCCTCCCTGGCCCCTTCTTCTTTCCTTCACTACTTTCCTCCTCCTTTCCTTCACTACTTTCCTCCTCCTTTCCCTTCCTCCCAGCTTCCCTCCTTCACCTCCTTCCCTTCCTCTCTTCCTCCCTGGCCCCTTCTTTCCTTCAATACTTTCCTCCTCCTCCTTCCCCTTCCTCCCAGCTTCTTCCCTTATAATATTATACTTGGTTACTTACATACTTCACTATTCCCTCTGACCTTTCACTTCCTCCACTTTCTTTCCACTGTTTCCTCTATCCATATCCCTCCATCCACTACACCCACTCCCTCCCTGACAATCTCTCTCATCCCTCTCCCCCTTTCCACTACTCTGTCCCTCCTACCACCTCCCCATCTCTCTCTCTCTCTCTCTCTCTCTCTCTCTCTCTCTCTCTCTCTCTCTCTCTCTCTCTCTCTCTCTCTCTCTCTCTCTCTCTCTCTCTCTCTCTCTCACCCGAGGCTTGTTGAGTAAAGTTGTAAAGGTGATCACGACTCCCGACTGTTTATCCTTCCCTCTTCCCTGCCTCACTCAATCTGGCGAGGAGGGATCAAGACAGCGAGAGACGAGGAAGGAGGGAGAGAGGGAAACGATGAAGGGAGGTGGGAACGAACGGGGGAAAAAAATAATGTGGCGGGAGGAGAGGGTGGAGAGATGAGAGAATATGATAGAGAGATGGTAGAGAGGAAGGGAGACGAACGATATAGAAAGGGAGATAGGAGAACGATGGAAGGAGGTGAAGAGAGGAAAATAAGGGAGAGGAAGAGGAGGAGGAGATAGGGACAGGGAAAAGGAGGGTAGGGGGACGAGGGAGTAGAATAGGATACGGTGGTGAGGAAGGAGTAATTGAAGTAGGTTTGGATGAGATTGGGGACGAAACAGAGGAATGATAAAGGTAGGACGAAGAGAGAAGGAAGGAAGTGGATGGGGGAAATGAGGAAGGAAGATTACGAATGCAGATGAGGGAGAGAGGAGAAAAGTAGAAAGACTGGGGAGAGGTGGAAGAAAGATCGATAGAGGGGGGAGATGTGGAAGGGAAAGGGAATAGTAGGAAGGCGAAGGAAGGAGATAAAAGTAAGGTGAAACGAGACAAGCCAGTGGGACGAAGGGGGAATATAGAGGAAAGGTGAAGGAACATGAGAATCTGAGCAAGAGGAAGGAGATTGGGAAAATGGGGGAAGATACGAGAAAGGAGGATGAGCGGAGACGTAAGAAGAGAGAGAGAGAGAGAGAGAGAGAGAGAGAGAGAGAGAGACGTAGGAAGAATAACTTGGCAAGGCATACATTGGAAAGGGAAGGAAGGGGACGGCTCAGGAAGGGAGGAAAGACGAATGGGGGAGACATCGGTCCAGAGAAATAGGTGGAGTAATGGGTCTAGTTAATGGAATGGAGCTGAAGGGGTAATGGGGTAATGATGTTGTACTGGCAAGATGGAGAAAATATAATAATGGGGAAAATAGGTAAATAATGATATACAGTATACTATTATTTAAAGGTGGTCGCAGGATATAAGATAATGGGAAATGGGAAGGTAGAGAAAAGGACTTATAAAGAGTGAAAAAACAAATTGAGAGGTAAGAGAGAATGGTTGAATGTACACACAAATTGAGAAGTGTAAAATGAGGATGGCGGAAACAGCAGAGAAGGGAGAAGGGAGAAAGTGTGGAGAGATAAATGGGGAGTAGAGAGAATGTGAATACAGAAATATGATGATAGGGAGGGAAACGGAGAGAGAATAGGGAAGTAGAGAGGGGGAATTTAGAAGTGGAGAGAGAGAGAGAGAGGATAATGGAGGAAAGAGTAGTGTATGTGTGTGGAAAGAGAGAGAGGAGGATGATGATGATGATGATGAAGGAAATGAAATGAGTAGTGAATGTGAGAGTGAGAAGTGTGAGGTAGGGAGGAAGGAAGGAAAATGTGAGTGACGACTTGGCACCCAGGTCACGTCAGCTCTTTCTCCACCTCCCTGCCTCCATCCACCGCTCAGGACCAGAGTGAGTGAGAGAAAGATAGGAGGAAAAATAGATGAGTCCGTGAAGGAAGCTACGAATTATAATGAAAGAAACTCAGACAAATGAAGGACTAGTTTGAATTGTGGCAGAGGAAGACCAATACTGTATGAATATACTATATATTGCCAGTTTGTTTTGTTGGAGAGGAAAGCACAATTAAATTTTTATATTAACATATATACATTTGTGAAAGATTCTGAGAATTAAACAGTTTTTGTGTAGTAAAGGGAAGATAAGACAATCACTTCCTTTTGTAGTACAGTACTGTAAAGGAGAACAAATCAATGTACTTATTACAATATCCAGCGGGTACATTAATGAACGTCTCGGGTTCTTCACTTCACGATCCTTTGAAGTCTACGATACCATAATTATATGGTTATGACTTACAAGTTAGTTATCATTTAGTAAAAACGTTGGAAACTGTTTTCTTATGTTTACTTTTCATAGCCAGATCGAGTGTTTTGTAAAGATTGGTTGTAGTGACATTCAGGGAGAAAATATGAGGTTTTCTTACCAAGCCGTGGTGGTGGGGGGGGGGGGGGATGAAGTCTTGAGTGTGGGAGAGGCTCCGGGTGTTGGTTCGGACAAGGGAAGGTGTGTACGAGGACACGAACATGTACGAAACAAGGGCTGTTGATATGAAATAAGTAATGTGTCGGTGTGGTTTGGTGTACTAGCGACAGGTGTGGTAAAGGTGTGGGCGTGGGTGCGGGTGGTGTTGCACATGCCGGGTGTGGGGAGTCTGAGGGACGGTAAGTGCCGGGGTCGCCTGTTGCTAGTGCCGCTGCTGGTCCCTTCCCGTGTGGTGGGCTGACCCCTCGCCTCCCTCCTTTCCCTTATTGGTGACCAGCGGCTGGCCGGCTTGAGCCTGGCTTGGTGACTGTCTCCAGGAGTCCGCCCGGGCGTGAGCGTGCGGGCGGGCTCTTGTGGCGGTCTCACAGCGTGTGGTGCAGGAGCCGCTGCATGAGCCTGGGCCAACACGTCTCCTGTGGCTGTGCCGCCCACACTCACCTGCACTGGCCGGCGCCCGGCCCGCCCCGTCCCGCCCCGCCCGCCGCCCCGACCCCTGGATGCTGGTGGGCGGCGCAGGGCGGGGCGGGGTGGCGGGGCAGAGACTGCATGAGGGGCGCGGCAGCCACCCAACTCTACATTAGCCATTTTGTTAACGCGTGCCTCTTCTTTCTTTTATTTCTCGTGCTCTTGGTGGCTGTGTTGGGTGCTGTATGCTGCCCGCTTGGCTTGCCCCGCCTGCTACTAATAGCCTGGTTCTGCTGTCGCGGCCGCGGCCGCCGCTGTGCCCTTGGCGCCGCCTCCACCGCTGCCCGCCGCAGCCGCAGCCGCAGCTGCTGCCGCCGAGCTGGGCAAGAAGCGCGGCCGCGACCCCGGTGACGAGCTCCTCATGGTACCTCGCCTGCATGTTGCCGGGCCAGGCCCTCAGTACACAACACTAAACTATGATGTACTTATGCGATACTCTATACACTATATTACACTACACTGTAATACTAATTCATGTTAGGCCCTATACTTCACAACATTATATCACACTGTAACATTTAACATACATTTCATTACAGCATAGTATACATCACCGCTGGTTTAGACAATACCACATCACACTGCCATTAGCTACAACATAGTACAATACACTTCATGGTATCATGGAGACATCAAACTTCACTACACAACAACTCGAATTTCACTACACCCTGCACACACACACCAATTCATTACACTCCAGGACACACTTCACAATTGATCACTGCATATTATTATAATCACAACAAAACCCATACTCCATCACTATACATCACACTTAGTAATCACTACACATGTACATATACCCATTTCCCTGGGATGTGCTTTGGTAGCCCAGGTATATAAGGCCAGCCCCTCCTTTATTTTAATTTGTTTTTTCACTGCGACCAGAGTGTACCGGGGTCTGTGGGGCAGGAGGCAATTCTGCCCCCAGAGAACATCATCAATAAACAAGTACACATCACACACCTCACCACACGCCTCATTACATACAGCATCACACATCATTAATCGCAAGAGTTACCTTCATTTCGCACATCATTAAACACCACACTTCACCACAGCCTTGGTCATTACACACTACCTATCCCCACACACCTTACCATACTTTTGCTCAATACATCAGACTTCACTACTCATCACACCATACAATACTTCAGGGTACTGTACGCAATACCAGATACAAATGCATACCACACACCCTACATACTCCTCACTTCACACTTGGCTACATCACACAACACTCCGCTACCACACACATCACACTACAATTCACTACACACCACAACATACTTCATAATATGAATTTTAACGCACAACACACACACACCTCGCCGGCATAACATCAAACCAGGGCTCCACCTCCCCCCACATCTTGCCGCCTCCTACCACCATCACACACACACTCCCCTCTCATTCCTGCATCACACTCGGATCACAGGGCTCACACACTCACACTTCTCTTTCCTCTTTTTACGTCTTACTAAAGGACACTGTGATGATAATTAACACCGTTTGACGTAGAGCCTTTTTTGACACTGTTTTTCGCGAACGCTTCTACAGATCATGGAAGGTTCTATCTCGGAAGGTGTGTGTATATTTATTTTCACAACACTTCTATGATTTCTTCACTCTATACATACCCATTTGGCGATTATGTCATACGTTTCTCTCGGCTCACTCTGCCTCGCCTCAACTCCTCACCTACACTGCCAGCTTTTTCTTGCATCCTCACAAGTCAGTCGGTTTCACATTGTTTGTTTACATTTTTATATTATGAGGTACCGTTGCGCACGCACATAATTTCGTGGTCCAGCCCAGAGTAAAGTTCGTCGTCCCTCCCCAATAATTTGTGACTATTGACTTATTTGCCAATGGCTATCCAAACACACTATTGAGTGACCTTTGCTCCTGGTGTCTCTTACTTGGTGCTAAGTAACTTGATACTGAGGGGAGCAGAGCATTTTCCACCTGGACTGTACCACGAATTAATGTGTTCAACTGTACTGAACACTCCACCTTCACATGTCGCAAACAAACAACAACGCCAGTCATCCAACGCATACATCACATGCCGATCACACCATGCATAGTATGTCACACACACACACACACCTCATACTTCAACCTCATTTATTACAAATCACACACACTCCTCATACATCACATATCAAACCACGTACCAACACCAAACATCAGCCTCACAGTGGTCTCTTACATCACACGTCACACACCAACCACACACATCACGTATACTACCCATTGCTTTCACATAACCTCAACCAGACTCTTTACACACACTACACAATGTAGAACTCTCTCCTTCATGCTTGTTGTCCCACTTTTCTGTCACTTCCCTCGTCCTACAAGTCCCACCAGGCCTAAGGCGCTCTTTCATCCTTATACCTATTGATGCATAATTCTCTCTCTCTCTCTCTCTCTCTCTCTCTCTCTCTCTCTCTCTCTCTCTCTCTCTCTCTCTCTCTCTCTCTCTCTCTCTCTCTCTCTCTCTCTCTATCTCTATCTCTATCTATCTATCTATCTATCTATCTATCTATCTATCTATCTATCTATCTATCTATCTATCTATCTATCTATCTATCTATCTATCTATCTATCTATCTATCTATCTATCTATCTATCTCTCTCTCTCTCTCTCTCTCTCTCTCTCTCTCTCTCTCTCTCTCTCTCTCTCTCTCTATCTCTATCTCTATCTCTATCTCTATCTCTCTCTCTCTCTCTCTCTCTCTCTCTCTCTCTCTCTCTCTCTCTCTCTCTCTCTCTCTCTCTCTCTCTCTCTCTCTCTCTCTCTCTCTCTCCTGTATTCTATATTTTTCTTTGTCTATCTGTTTATATAACCACTTGGGATTAATTATCATCTCTTGTTTCCCATACACTTGCTCAATCATACACACACACAACACAACACAACACAACATAACATAACATAACACAACAACGGGACCCTTGGCCTGGTTGTAGACAATCTCTCTGTAGACGCTGCCGTTTTGCAAGATCATAGTCGGTTGCAAAGGAAAGTTTTTTTTTTCCTCCCAAAACAGTCGACATTTTCCATTTCACAGTTATTTTCTTTTTATGTGTATGTTTATTTTCTGTTATGTGTTTTTCTTTATTGAATTGCTCAAACGATAACACGATGCATTACGACTTTTGTTATGAAACTACTACAGAGACCAGTAATGTTTGTTGCTTCCTTGATTTTGCTGCTACCACCACCTTCACTACTACCACTGCTACCAATAGTACTACTACCCCTATCACTACTTTGATTATACTACTACTACTACCACCATATACTACTACTACTACTACTACTACCACCACCACCACCATATACTACTACTACTATTACCATATACTACTACTACTACTAGCATAAATAATTCTTATTGCTCTTCTAATCACAAGAAATAATTTTTTTATTAAACCATAACGGTAAATTTAGTAAGAAGATTTGTTCATATTGCTGGTTTCAAAGTAATGTTGCTGCAGCTGTTCTCTCAAATTGTTTAATGAAGAAAATAACAAATACTGTCACTAATGCTCTTCTGTTACTTACATTACTACTTCTACTACAGTACTACTACCACTATACTTGTGTTACTATTGTTATTCTTACTACTACTGCTGCTTTAATACTCTAAATTAATCCCATTTCCAGTAAATTTGATAACTCACTCTTAAATCGGTATATTATATAGCTCATTGCATGTCCCAGGTATGTTGTTAGAAGCACTTTTTCACATACCATCTACTGGCTCCAACACTAATTAATGACTATTTTTAAGCTACTCGCCTCGTAGACCAGGAGCCTCATTGCTGTGTTGAAAAGTCCATTGCTACCGATTTTGTTTTGCAACCCACCCTTCCATCCATAGTCCCCTCAAACCCTGCAACTAGATCCCCATCCACCATCACCCCCCCCTCAAGTTTGAGAGTAGAACTTGACTAATATCTTGTTTGCTTCCCTCTTTTGATTTCGTTGGTATGATTCTGTTGAAGCTGTAACCTCCCACTGACTGTATACCCACCCACCTGCCTCTGTCGCTTAATGCAGTCACCCCAGCCTGACCCTCACAGCCCAACCCAACCATCTGGCAGCCTTTATGCCATTAACTGCCGCCAAATCTTTCTTTTGTTGTTTTATGTGTCTTTCTGTCACTATTTTACTCTTAGCATTTATTTGTATTGTTTATATACTTAATGTTGCTATTACTATTTATCTATCTATCTATCTGTCTTTTTCCCTTTATGATAAACATTTTCATTATTATTTTCTCCATTACATATGCTCTTTACTAGTAGGTCTACAACCCCCTGCTTTCTGGTCTCCATTTTCCCTGTTTGAAATTTTGTACTTTTCTTTCTTTCACCTAGGTTGTTTTGAGTTGTTTTTTCTCCATTACCTTTCATTCCACAGTACGAAAAAGGCGCGTATATTCCCCTAATAATTTTAGTACTGTGTATTTGTTTCCTTCTTTATTTTCTCTTTCATTCCACAGGATCTATATTGTGATTATTTAGTTTTCCTGTACTCTGATTTTATATGCCCTCCCTTCCATTCTGTTTTCTTTTGATCTGATAAGTCACCACCACTGAAAATTTTTATGTGTCGGTGAACTCCTGTACGCAATGCAGTATGCAATGTATATTAGTCCGCTGAATAATTATTATGAAGTCTGCTTTTCCTCTGTACGTCAAAGGTTACAGGAAGATGCCTCAAGTTCACTCTTACAAGAAATGATCGTTGCAAGAAATAACGTCCATGATCTTGCAAATTGGTTCCATATATTGTTTTCTCATGTTTAGTTATTTTTTTTATTCACATGAGTACACTTTGATGGTTTGACACTCGTACCACAACCGTCACCCACCACTGCTACCTTGACTACCCTTTTGTTCCCTGATATAATAAGGGAGAAATTAGTATACTGTCCTATATTTTAATACAAATATTTACTTCTGTGTATATTGGTAACACATAGATAATTATGAAGTGGTACGAGTGTATCGAGTTATATATTATTTTTCTAAGTCCTGTTCTCACATTATACTTTGCTTCCTGCACAGAGTTACCTCAGTATGTAGGTGCATATAATGGTATTCTATAAAAGGTTAGATGACGTTGAGAAAAACGTGTTGAGAACAGGACAAATTGCCTCTTTGCTGATGGTCACTTGCTGTTAAAAACATAAAAGAGGGAAAGTTAATAAGCTACATAACCGATGAAGTTGTAGCATCCAAAAATAACGTACGGTACACATATTTACTTCCACATTTATCGTATGTAAAGGAACATAATTATTTACATTTATCTTTCTCTTATGTTGATGAATTCACATACTACTTCCAGTATATATACTGTACTGTATATATACAGTATATATTATGTCCGGTAACCTTTATCTTGTGCAACGGAAGATATACCAACATTTATCTGTATATATTCTGTTGGTGAATTCATGTACAGTAATGTATTTATTTCCAGTATGATTATGTTCAGTAACCTTTATCATGTGCAAAGGAAGATAGGCAGTTTATAATATCTTCCTTTGTTATTGGTGAGTGGAAATATGGATAGTTGCTGCAGCATAAATTGGCATGTGTGACCAACAGCACAAGGCACCAGGAGGGAAGGAGGATGGGTATGGCCGAGTAACCTACTCTATGTACAGTACACTCACCACTCAATGTCCTGCATCAGGTGAATGAAAGTGAGCCGTTGGACAATATTATGAAGACCAACCCCGATAGTTTCGCATAATATTTCGAGGTTGTTTCATTTGCAGGTGTTGCAGGACTGTTGGGTGTGACTGTCTGTACACTGCTCACCCACATAGTATCTTCTCCTTTACTTGTCTCGGCCTTCCCACACTCTGATGCTATTCAGGATTATTATTACTCTGACGTCATCTCATTCATTCTGTTCTTTATATTTTACATAATCATCTTTGAATCCATTTACTTTACAACAGTGAAAATACATAATTAATACATGTTAGCTTCTGTAATTGTATGCACATCCTCTCACTTCTTTCCTGTTGTGTAACATTGCTCTTAAACCACAACAAAAATCAGTTGATATCTGGATAGGCATCCAGTAACAACTAGAGACATTGCACTTAGTTAGAATACATTGCATGACATGGCAACACAAAGTACAGTAATTTTTCCTTCATCCACAAAATACATCAATTTGTATTATTCAATCATTCATTTTTACCACCAGTTACATAAAATATTCAATTTATTAATACATTCATTACAGTTCTGAAGACTTCTTTATGGATGGTTGATTTTTAAAAAGCAGCAATTGGTAACTTAGTTGTATGGTAGAGTAGGATTAATGAAATGGCATGTACTGCCAGCCTAGTGAGGAAAGTGAAGGTATTGTGTGATAGTTGTGTTGTATGAGTGAGTCAGCACTAGGAGTTGTGTTGTGTTCACAGCTGAACCTTGTGAGCATCCACAGCCCTGGTGCCTCACTGCCTTAGTAGTGTTGGTAGTATAGTTAGTACATATAAGTGGACCTTGATGCTGAGGAGTATAATGTTACAGGCCTTCCCTGGGAGTGTGGTGCCATACAAGCGCCCTGCTGGAGACAAGTCTGGGATGCCAGTGTACCAGCCCACCAACAGCGCAGCGTACCAGCAGGCACTCATGCAGCAGCTGGGCGGCCAGAGCTTTGTGCCAGTGTCATGTGAGTATGGCGGGGGTGTGGCCTTGCCAGGGGTTGGGGGCCAGGCCGACACTGCCACCACCGCCACTGCTGCCGCCGCCGCCGCTAACAACCACCATGCTGCCGCTTCCCCCGCGCAACCTCCCACCACCTCCACCTCCTCACCCACCACAACAACCACCACTAACTCCCCCCCGTCCTCTACCAAACTTCTCCCTTCATCAGCCATATTGGCTAACAACTCCTCTTCCTCCTCTTCTTCTTCCTCTTCAGGTGGGGGGGAGTTGATATCAGCTCCCTCCATGCCACTGGGTGCCCAGCCACCAGTCAATGTCTTCTCTTACACAGGGTACTCCCTCAGCAAGGGACTTCGCCCACCCTTCAAGCCACCTGCCCCCCCGGCTCCAGCCATCATGGGCCCCATGGCACTGCCTGCCATGAGCTTTGCACCTCCAAGTGTGCCAGCTTCCCCAGTACCAAACATCAACTATGGGATGGGAGCCAACATACCTGGGGTGGGAATGTATCCTTATGTCTCAAGTAGTCAGCACCTGGTGGCACCAGTGATGACCAACACCCTTGCTGGGATGGTGCCGGGTTTGGGTGGCTTGACGACAGGTGTGACCCCTGCTATGGGAGGGATGACTGGACTGGGTAGCCTTGGTGGCAGCATGCCTGTTATGAGTCCTATCATGTTACCCCAGACCTCTCTATCTTCCTTTTATCCTCCCCAGTACACAGCTTTGTCCAGTAACACCCAGTATACGCTGGCCCAAGGTGGTGAACAGCCCAGCAAGAGGCTGAAAACATCATAGAAAGTGTGTGCATGTGTACGTGGCGGCCGGTGAGCAGGCTTGTCTCCCTTGCTCCCACTCATAGCCGGCCAGACAACGACCAGCGTCTAGTGGACTCTAGTCACGCCACTACTAACATCTAGTGTTGCTCTAGGACACACAGTAACTTACTAACTGACTCCTTTACGTTTGAGTTTAGATTATCGATGTAGCACATGTATCTGTCAATGTACTTCTTGTATTGTACCTGTTTTTAGAGGTTTTAGACATTAATGATTTTTAGCTTTGATGAAGTATTTGAGACATAATAGAAATTGATTATAACAAGATTCCCCAAGTCTATTTTGCTTTTAAATGACACAGCAGAGCAGACTTGCTGCATGTCCGCTGGTAACTGGGGGAGCCGCCTGCATGGTGCCCCGAGCCACACAGTGTTTGTGATATGTGATGCACGGAGACTGCACTGCCCCTCCCCGGCCCTCAGCTCTCACACACTCTATGCACCCCTCCCACTCACCATGTAGCCCTCCCTCACTTTTGACACCCTCACACACTCTATGCACCTCTCCCACAACTATGTTGCCCTCCCTTACTATCCACATCCTCCCACATATTATTCATTTAACTCATCTGTGACTCTGTTGATCCCCTAACACATTATAACCCTTCCAAAGAAAATGTTTTTACTTAGTTTCAGCTACAGTTCTCTGGTACACATGGTCTTTTAAAAGGCTAGAAAAAATCATAATTGATAGTACAGCTGTATAGTACACCACACATTCTTCAGTCCCCTCTCCCAATCCTATCAGTACTACTGTACTGTACTTCATAATCTGTAATCTCAACATGCAGATATTATTCACAAACCACTCCACTTATAATTTTAACCCCCAACCTTTACCTTGTGGTTGAAGTGATGTGAGTATTTGTTGCTGCTGGGGTCTGGGGAGGCAGGTATAAGCCTCGGTAGTAGCCAAGTGGGATTGCTATTTAGGAAATGTTAAGATAGGGAGCTTGGTGGAGGACTGTGTGAAGAGCTTCCTAGATTCAAGTAGCTTCCCCTGAACCAGTGAAGCACTTTATTTCATGTTATGTTCAGTTAAACTTTCTCTCCCTACATGCTCTATGTGCATTTTTTAACTGATACATTGCCTGCAGTCTTCACTTGCCAGTGCCCAACTCTGTTCCATCCCTATGCTGAGTATTCAACTCCTAAGTTAACTGGAAAAGCCCAGTGACCATTCCTCATTGCTAACAAAATGCATGCACTAAAAATGAGAGTACATATAATAATGAAATATAAGTCTGGTTTGGAGAATATCTGCATGTTTCAGAACCAAAAACTGAAGGGCTTTATATCCAGCTGGCATATGGTGCAGTGGGAGGTAACAGAGTGGCTTGTGCAGGGGTTGGGATTGAGGAGTGCCTAGGTGTGGCACTGTGTGAGGGGGGTTGAAGCAGTGGTTAGGGAGAGAGGTGTGTGCGTGTGAAGCAGTGCCGTCTCCGTGTACTTGCCTGCAGAGACCCCCAGCGCCGCCAGTAATAAGTCTGTAGTGTCACTGTATGTACCATGCTCACGTCCTGACTCTATGTTATGGTAACACACTAGGTATTTTTGGGCAGTGTTGATGTGCCTCTGTATTTTTTGCTTTTATAATTTTTAATTTCCCCTTCCACCTTTTCCTCCACCTCCTCCTCCTCTTACTCCCCCTCTTTTCCCTCTTTACAGTAGTGAGGGCTATGTTCCTCTGTAAGTCAGGCAAACCCTCCCTTCCCAGTGAACAAGGCTTTTTACCTGGTACACAAACACTGACACGTTTTTGCTCTGTCAGATATTGTTCATTCAGTTTTGTTGGATTGCCTCTAATCTTTTTTGTCTGTTATGTATTTCCTGTTGATTCTGTTTTTATTATTATTATATCTGCTAGCTTTTAGTGCTTTTTTCAACATTGGTCTGGGTATCAAGTATATGTACAATCTGCCTGTGTACTTCAGTCCTTTTACTGATACAGAAATACTGGCCTATGTATAAGAATATTTTTAAAAATAATAAGTCTGTAGAATGCATGACATTGTGTTTGATTTCTGCTTGACTCTCTTACTGTTTACTGCTCCTCTCCCCGGCATGGCACTAAAGTCTGTGGTCAGGTTAGCTCACGCCCGTCTGCTAACTGTTTCTCGCTTTCAGCCTGTACTGGGTCATGGGGGGGAACAGCTTAGTACCCAGCAGCAAGGGTTGTAAACAGCTTTTTGGGTCCCCTTGTGGCAGCCTCCCTATATCTATACTTACCTCTTACCCACCCTGTCATCTCTTGCTCACTCATGCACTCCCCCTTCAACCATGACTTCACCTCAACCTTCCCTCCCTCCCTCCCTCCCATCTAAGCTGTCACCTCACACCTCCCAGCACATTACAATTTCTGTCATTTTTATGTAAATCTGGTGTCTGGCAATATTATACAATGTCAATATAAAGATAATACTCAAGATTTGTGTTGCCAGTTACCATAGTAAAGTGGTCAGGTGGACAGGAGAAATATCTAAAGTGTGCTGGGGTGTGCAGGAGTCAGTGGTAGAGGGTGTGAGAAAGAGTAAGGGTGAAGTATAGAGGGTTCCAGTCTAAATGACCATCTAGGGAGGCAGGCTAGCTAATATACTGGTGGGTAAGTTCACGACCTACTCAGGGAGAAATGTGTTTGGGTTTAGCACTTCCATTCTACGTTACCATGGATTTTACATTAGTGTGCATGAAATGACTGCCACATATATCCCTCATGTCATATAACCAAATTCTAATACAGTATTGTGAGATAATAATAGATGGTACTTGGCTTTTCTTTTTGACACTGTAGTCACTTTGTTGTTACTACATTATAACTCAAAAAATCTTTACAAAATAACTAATTGCTTTTGGGATGGTTGAGTGTCTTAACTTCATTCTCCTGGAGTATATAGTACAGTGTACTCTATATACTGTACTATATAATGAAGTATATTGACCTCTGTAAAAATGAGAACCATATTTTGCTGTACCTGTCTTACTTTTCACGATGGTTGCATGTATGATGTTTTGCTAGTGTATGTATGTGTGTGTGTACATCTGTATGAGTCTGTGGATATATGGAGAGGTCCTGCCTACCATTAGTTTTCATATTCCTTGTTTACTATGGCATAATATGTGTGTTTGATCTTATTTCTTATGTACATAAGTGCAGATTATTTGTGTGAAGTGCTATCTGTTAGTCAGTCCCCAACATGAATAGTTGGCTAATGACACATGGGCTGGCTGAGATCCCTGTGTGAGAGTGGGAGCAAACCCTATTGACTTGCCGCCATAAGTATATGACTAGACCCCCTCCCTAGTACAGGCAAGCCCCTCCCTGCATTGACTGACTCTCTAGTAGGTCGTGAACTCTACCAGAACAGAGGGCGTGAGCTGACTCCCAGGCTTGGGCTGATCAAATTCATGGACACCACAGTGAAGCCTCTGAGCAGTGACTGGGCAAGGCAGATGCAACTTGCAATATAAAAAAAGAAAAAGTGGGGCTCTGGGTTGCTTGGTGATGGTTTGGCTGCCCGCGGGAAACTCTCACCTATTTATGCACTGCGAAACTTAAAATGGATTGTAAAATCAGATGCTTAAAGTCGTATAATTTATTATCATATATTCCAAATTATATCACTTAATCACAAAGTAATCTCACACTCTCAGTTCTCATTCAATAAGTTGCTTGTGTGAGTAGTTATGAGAAAAGTTAAGTACAGTATACCATATTAATTCTTTTTATACGAGTCATTAGAGAAATTAATATCATAATAGAATGAATTCATAGTTATAGAGCATTTTTAATTCAGTGATATGGGTAAGTGTAAAAGACAGGAAGAGTGCGAGGAGTGAGAGTTAGGGAGCCACTCTCCCATGGGCTGGCTTGATAGCACCTTGGAGCCAGCCCAGCAATGACCACAGTGTTGGGCTGGGTGTGGGACCCACTTTCACGTCAGGAACAAGCCTAGCCTTCAACTTAATTAATTTAAAGTGCTGTTGTGACGTTTCTCTCATGTTCTTCAAGCACAGACACACCTCCCCACCTTGTCTGCTATTTGGCTACTATGCCCAGTCCCTCCCATGTTTTCCCTCCCCTTCAAACATTCAATCAAGTCTTGCTCACCAAATCATTACACATGTTACTGTTTCTGGATGTTCATGAAGTCACGTAACTGATGTGCCCCTTGCTTTTATTTCCCTCTATTTAGTGAACTGTGCTTCAAAGTTCATGTACATCTTTTAAGTCATGCAATTTATGTTGCATTGAAACTGTGCACGGAGGAGGTTTGCAGTGCATCATGGTATATGAATGCTGAGTAGATAAGTTTCTCGCATGTTTTAATTTATTTGTTTATCCATAATTATGCTAACCTGTAGCATAACCCAAGTAGCCAAACTACAGCTAACATTCACTGGTTCTGTAAACTTAGAACAATGTACAGTAAACAGAAATGCTGCACAAGTTATTTTATATTGGTGCAGTATTCACTGCAACAGCATTAACATGCTTGCCATTGTATTACTAATTATTATTTTTGTAAGCTGATCTAATTGCATTTTTCAATTGCAATAATACTTATTTAATCATCAGTAGCTAACTTTTTGTGTACTGTAGTACTAAAAACTGTTAGTCCCTATCACCCGATAGCCGCTGTGCCCGAGAGAGACGCCCAGTCAGTCACCCATGGTCCATTGTAATAAATATTCGAAAATCAGGTTGTTCCTGACAGTGTATGGGGTTGCCAATCAGTCAGACAAGTGTGGCTGTGACTGTATGGCGCCGTGAGGGACCAGTAGTGTACTTGAAGCTCATAAACACAGGGTCATAATCAAGAAAAGTCATGAGACATGTGACCATTACAATAGCTCCATGTCTATGGAGCCTTTGTAAATGGTTATTGCTATCACCAAGCCCAGGACATTTCTTGCATATGGTATGCACACATAAACACTCACACATCTTGGCTCGGACACAGCCAGGTGTAAGTCATTTGATTCCTCCAATTGGGTTAGATGTGAACGTGAGAGTTCTCAGTTGCTTATTCACTCAGAATCAACAAGCCAATGCTCTTTTTCACTTCCATATGAATTTGTTACAAGGATTTTTGGACATTTTTTTACTTTGTGCTAATGGTACGTGGTTGGGTCAGAGTCACTGAGTGTGCACGCTTCATTTGCTTTGATGGTTCCTCGCAGCTGACCATGACATGTACACCATACATCACACTTTGAACGCTGCCAGTCACCATTACAGTCATTATGACAAGCACTTAGATGTGAAATTTAAAATATATTATGATTAGCTATAAAACAGAAGTGGGAATGATAAATGTTACAGTTCTTTAGTATGCAATGTTCTTTGGAAAACTAATGTACATAGTTTCCAGTTTCTTCACCCACACAACTTTTACTACTTTATAGCTGTAGGTTTTCAGGGTAAAGTACAATATTACAGATTAATTAGAGTTTGCCTGGGTTTTGTTACATCAGATAATAATTTTGTGGAAAAAAACAGCTCTAAATACAAAAGCTATTAACTTTGCAACCCAGCAGTAAGCGTCTCTATATTTCAAACTTGCTCATCATTTACATATGGATGTCAGAAAATGTTCAAATCAATATTTTTAGGTTGTTTGGGTATCATCCTAACTCTCATTCATTATAACAGACATAGAATAATGACCGGATACTATTTTTGGTCTGTTTTTATTTTGGCTGTATAAGTTGACCATTGTTGATCAGTGTTTGAAACTCAAACCTTGAAATATTATCATAAAATTGTTTTATCAGGAAATATGCCATGTATTAAATAGGTAAGATATATTCTAATTATATAAACCTGCTCCTGCTTCCACCCATCATATTGCTGTAATATAATTTTATTGCCAAGGGGCTTTCTGGCCCAATGCTAATTTTCAATTGTTATTATTCTTATTATTTATCATTAAGCATCGTGCATTAGGTTGTTGGACAGAAAAAGGGTGAAACAGAGTACTGTAGCTTGGCGAGTTTTGCTGGGTTTCCTGAAAGGAGGAAACATACATGGAGAGAGTCCAGAAGAAAACTGTCCAGTATGATAGTGATAAAAGAGAGAGTAATGCAATTTTATTGAAAAGGGTGAGAGGCTGTAGTAAATCAATGATAGGGGAAGAATTTATGAGACGAAAGGCCTTTGATTTCCCCTGTCCAAGAGTGTTGTTAAGATTGAGCCACCCCACACGTGAGAGCCATACTGTACTGTACTTCATACAATGCACTCTGAATCTTACTGGAATATAGATATTGCATATGTTTTTCTAGGAGTTGCTTGGTTCTCTCGTCAATCTAAAGTTCTAAACCATCCAGTCCTATGCTTTCACATCTCTTGTCAGCACTTGGGAATCATATTAATATTATTTTGGTTCATTACTCTTGAAATGAAAGAATAGGTTACACTGTGGTAGGTGGAAGTAATGAAATGGGAAGTAATAGTAAATGTGATGGCCAACATTATTAACTGATAAAATAGGGTAGAAAATACGGTTGAAAAAAAAAAGGCTGGCCGGCCCTCTACCTGGCCAGCTTTTCTTTCTTCAGCTGTAGTATAAACAAACAATGATTTCTTATACAGCCAAGGTAATTTTTACATATAAATCATTACCATTTGCAGGTACAGTACTAAAAATGAAATCATTCTAATTCTTCAGATCAAAATTACTTATATAGGCTTGGGATTATTTTTTACACATTACAGTATTGTATTGTATTATAATAATGATGAAGTATTTGCTATAACAGTATAGAGTACAGTACCATACAAATTGCATATGCATGCTTAAGTATACCTGTACAGTACTTATACAGTAGATAGTGGAAAAGTACAATACAGTAGAATGTCATAATGACTGACTGGAGCGAGTGATTGTGATGTATTGTGGTGTCCTTGTCACAGTT
Source organism: Petrolisthes manimaculis (assembly GCA_034508575.1). NCBI lineage: Eukaryota > Metazoa > Arthropoda > Malacostraca > Decapoda > Porcellanidae > Petrolisthes > Petrolisthes manimaculis. The sequence goes on along the minus strand of JAWZYT010005015.1, from coordinate 51,607 downwards.
CCGGTAACAAATTCACGCCTTGAGTTTGATGCTATAAAAGTCTGGCTTGATCGCCGTGTGTTGTTTAGTAGCAGGTATTTAGAATCTTAACCTGCTGTAAAAATATATTGTCTTTGTCACGTAGAAATTTGACCTTAATCACGCTTGATTCTTCATTCACGGTTTTCTCTTTGCATCTAATATGAAAAGAAGCCTCAGTCCGGTCTAACAGTGAGATAATTTCACCTTGCCCAGATGCTCCCATTAGGCCCTATTTTCATGTCTCATTATATGGCAATACAGTACAAATGTTGTGCCAATGCAGTGCTTGCTCAGAGGTAATAGAAAAAAGTAAAAACAGAGGGGTAACAGAACATGAAAACTATCACAAGAAATATTGAAAATAAGCAGTTCTTATGTAGGGGGGATTGTGGAAAGTATAAAGAGGAACATGTATAGCAACTTCATAGAGAGAAAAGAGTAATAAGTAGAAATACAGTATTTGAAAGGAAAACTTTATCTAATATGTTAAGGAATGCAGTTTGGTAGGAGAGCGACGATAGCCAAATACTTAAATGGACAATGAGCAATTTACTCTACTGGTAAATATGTCAATAGGAAGAGGCAAAACACGTACATACAGTGCTGTACAGAATAGCTATCAACTCGTATTTTTTTTTTTTTTTTTTTTTGCATACTGTATACTGTGTATGCTGTGCAGTATGCAGTTTATTAACACCAAAGCATGTAGGTTATTCAGGAGGTAAAAATGACATAAAGAGGTTATCTGGTTCTTGCAACACCTGACCATTACTTGACTCCTTCATGAATGAGTACAGTATTAGTATTACTGTACAAGGTAAATTTCATGTACAGTACTTGTTGCTGCTTACTTTATGTTATTTTATATTTTTTTACATTATTCTGCCATAGACAATCTATCTCTTTGTAAGCCTGTTTAAAATGTTGTTCCCAAATTACAGTTTTGGGGATACAGGTTGTTGTTGAAGCAAGGACAAAGTTATCTCAATCAGTCACTGATCATAAGAGAATTGATGCGGTATGTATATGAATCCTTCTTAATTCATGTAGTTTGGTTCTTTTTCACTCTGCAAGGTGTGATATAATTGTTTAAAGACTTTGCATTGACTGAATTTTAAATAATGGATTATGCACATATTTTGAGTAATTCCCTTCATAGTGATCTCCTTTTGATGAGGTCCAAGACTTTTGATACTTCTGGCACTATTAAAGCAATGCTGGAGGTTTTCATCTCTGAATATATGAATAATTTTCATGTCAAGTGTTGGCAGATGGGAGAACAATGTTGATTACATAAATATAATTTCATGGTAATCATCATCAAAGATTTGTAGAGTGATCAGACTATAAGCTAGCCCGTTACAAAATAGGAGCTGTCTTGAATATATAAAATTATTTTGAGAATTTTCCCCAAGATATTTGGAGATGTTTCTCAACTGTGACATTATTTCCTTACCTGTGTAGTATGGGGGCAGCTGTCGCAATTTACAAATTTTGATAAGAAATGTTATGCAGTATGTAGCACACCCTCTTTAGGTATGGACCCTTGGCCATTTTTCTGTTTCAAAAATGTCTTTGTTGCTGAAAGATAGAAAATTTTAGAACTGTGCAAGTAGACATCACATAATGAATACTGAATGTTCACATTGCTACTTTGAAACACATACATATCATCATAGGGGGATTACTTTGAAGAGACAGCTCATGAAATAATTGTGTGTACTATTTTAAATCCATTATGGAGGTACTGTAGGATCTTTAAACTTTTTTATCACGCTTTCGTCCAGAAAAAGAATATGATTTAACGGTCACAGTTTGTATTGGTGATGTTCAGTGCTGGGTCATTAGAGAATTCTTTCAGTTCTGTAACAGCAGCTGTTATAATGTAACTTAATCCCAATATTGACTACTTTTTTAATGGAATTTTTCCTGAAATTGGATACTGCACCCAGTTATTCATCGATTTGAGGGTCACCAACATTTGTTAGAAACTATACTGGTGTAAGATTATATGTTATGTCAATATCAAACACAAAATTTTGGAGATGAGTTGAAAATTTATTTTATTATGGTACAGTGATTTAATACATGGGCACCAAGTTAGTGTTTCTTTGTTTTGTTTTTTTGTTTTATCTAAGAGAAGGCAAATGACTGCAGTCATCACCAGTAGGATACAGCTAATTGGCCTATGCACGACCTCTTAACATCAGGGTGGCGAGCTTGGACCAGTCATGGTTGCCCTTTGTAATATAGGATGTGAATATATACCGTTAGCTAGAGAAAATCTAACTTTACATACACATAACATGCCGTACAGATACTGTAGAAGGTTGTCATGATTGTAAAGTCACATGCATGAGTTTCTATTACTGGATACAGTATAGCTTAGAAAGTTTGTACTCAATCTCTTCCAGTACCCTGAGGTCATGCAAAGCAGTACTGTACAGGTACTTGCTTTACCACTCCAATATTGTACAGACTTGTGTTCCTGGTGCTATGTACTGTATTTTGAATTTGCCTTGAAATGAGTGGAAAAAAAGCACTACAGTATAATTATAAAAATAGTATAAGATATATACCATTGGAGAGAGTAATTAGGGAATGAGTACAGTACTGGAAAGAGCTAAGCATTATTTATCCACCTGACCTGACCAAAAATTCATGAGCATATCTGTACATCACTGTAGTTCAATATTTGCCACCATAATGTCTGGTCTTAACAAAGGCCTCTTTCAGTACAGTAGTTTATTGTTCATGTAGGTTATTTGGCTTATCACACATCACCATAGTGCTGACTAGGGCTGCAGGAAAATAGTAGTTAATGGAAGCAACTGTTACCCTCAGTATGAGAAAAATATATACAGTATATATATATATGGTGTACAATATCTGAAAGAAATACTCAGGCTTTACATGCCATGGATAAATACAAAGATTAAAAATTAAACTGTTAAAAAAAAAGGAAATATTACATAGTTGCTGCCATGGATTATAGAGTAGATGATTAATGAGGTACTGTACATATAAAGGATAAGAGGAGCTCAGTAACCCAAGAGTGTCTACTTGAAAAGTTCCTCTTATCAGATTTAAGTTACAGCATCCTTTCCTCCATTTATTGTCAATACTGTGTCAGTATATTCACATTTTATATGACTTCCCTTATTTAGTAGTACAGTACTAAATTTATGGTTTTGTAGCAGAGTTTTTCTTGTGAATTAAGACTTAATGTAATGCCAGGAATGTCCAGCATAGCCATGAAAGGGGAGTAGGATAATATTACGGCGGGTTAGGTTACAGGAGAAGAGAGGATCGGTGACGTTATGTAAGCTCCGCAAGCCACTGAATATCTTAGCCTCTGAGGAAGGAGCGTCGTGGCCCTGCCAAGAGAAAATTTTAATCTTAAGAGGATCGGTTGACCCCCTACCTGACCTCCCCCCGGACTGAGGAGACTTCATGACACAGCCACAGACAACCTCCAGGGAGAGAGAGAGAGAGAGAGACTAACACAGATAAGCTCGGCCTCTGAAGGTAAACGAAGACACAGATAAGCAAGTGTATAGCCACCATTTTTATGTACTGTACAGTACTATACAGTATTACATTTTCCATGAGCCAGGTTTTAAATTTTGGCTTTTTTTTTATATATATACATATATAAAATGAAGTATTTTGATGAACTTCAACAATCAGATTTCTATTAAACATATTTTTTAATCAGTCCATTATCATAAGTTTATCAAGAAAGTAAAGCTTTCAAAATAAGAAACTTTTACCAGGAATTCAGTCACAAAGAGGGACAAATCATCGATTTTTTTTGCATGATGTCCCTGAGGCACGGGTCAGAATCCGTTTCTGGTACAAAATGCATGGAAGGCTATATATTTACCTGTGGCTTAGACTATTTGGATATGCATGTGCCTCACCCAAAGTTATATAAGATGCTTTAAGGGAACCCGCCGGCCTGACAGCGCTTGAGGGGGTGACTTTTCCAGTGTATAGCCTTGGATTGCATGTGTTTCATCGCCTGCACGTAAGTACAAAGCTAATTATTTTGATAATTTTTTTTTTTAGTTGTCCTTCTGATAAGTGTGGTGTCTGTTGCAAATGTGACGTTTGTACTTCTCTCCTTGACATGCACCTCACTGGACCTGCTTCACCATTCGTTGTTCGGACTGCACGCCTCCTGCACTGTGTCTTCTGCTGCACCAATCTCACCACACTGCATGCTGCTGTTGCAATACCTGGCACACTGATTGGTGATATGCATGCACCCTCACTACTCATGATTCTTCTTTCACTCTGTATCTATGTAACATATGTATTCTTTGCTTATTTGTCCTATCAAAAATGTAAAATATTATTTTTGGTGTGTAATTTTTCTACTGAACATGTTTATAATGTAACACCATGCATGCTGAGCCTTGTTAACTCCTGTAACTATCCCCCTGGGCTGTGTCATATATTGTATATGAATTTTCATAATCCAGCTGCTATAGTGCCCAATAATGCCACATCTGTAGTGTACACAGATGAAAATGGACAGGTAATTATAACTCAAGCGTCAATTGATGTCGCACTGTGATGCTTCTAGGAAAGACACTTGCTTTGCCTACCATAGTCAACACTTCACCTTCTGCAGCTTCTTCTCACTTTAATCCTAGTGCTAAAGATTTATATATTTATTCATTGCTTGTTTGCTTAAGCTTTTAGCACTTTTTGTTTTAGCTTGTACGAGTAGGAAATGGTAAGTACCAAAATGTTGCTTGGCAGTTTTGGTGCTCTGAGCAACTGAACAATTGAGGGGAACCTATAGATATTTCTCAGTTTTGTCAATTGCTGTTTGCCTGTCGGCTATGATCAGCTCATGTTCTCTTTTCACAAATTTGTTTACTGTACTGTACATTAATATTCAGTCATGAGTGTTTTCAACTAAGTATAGTACAGTACCCAATGAGTGCTATACAGTACTCGTTATGTATTTCAAAGTATTTGACTGAAAAGTTTTAATTGACAAATATACAGTACCAGTGAGATTGGCTTTGATATTTGAAAACCAAGATCTTATTAGAGTACAGTACTGTACTGTACTTTCAAAGTAATGATAAGCAATTTATCTAAATGGATGAAAATTATAATATACTGTACAGGACTGTACAGAATAATAAGAAAAACTGAGTATAGTAATACCCCTCTCTGGTTCAGGGAAATGTGGTGCATGCATTATTGTATGAATGTGTGTGTACTGTATAATTGTCTGTCTATAGTTTGAAGTAGAGTACGTATGTGATATTCTGTCATGTATTTCTAACTCTCTTATGTACTTATTAGAATAATAACATAATTATCCATTGAAAATTATTATTTTAGTGCTGTATTGTTATTAAATGTTTGTTTTAGTATTCTTTCAGCCAAAATGTCTGTGAATGAATTAGGTAAGATATGTGATTTGGTTATGTTTAAGTTTTAGCCAGGATGGAAGATTTAAGTTTTCTTCGTACTGAAATAAAATTTTCATAGCAAGTTCCACCATTCAGTCATACGACACATTATGAACAATTGATATGCTGAAAGTTAATCATATATTAAAGTTGGATTAGTATTAGTCATTTTTGTGCATACAAGGAGAGACGTTAGAACATTTAATTTTTAGTATATTTAACATACCCATTTTTTTGGATAAACATTGTCATCCATTCATAGTGTGCAAACAAGTAACACCTCTAGTGTTAGTAACACACATAAAAACAGTACACCTTACAGTATTTACCAAGCAATTTATTTTTTATGGTGAGAGGATTTTAGAGAAATTTTAATAATACATGTACTGTACAGTATTCTAGCAACTGTCATATATAAATACTAGTACTATAGCAGCCAATCTCTCAGTTTGAATATTCATATTCTATGCTTATGAGAAGGAATATCTGATGCTGCCCGTCAATATACCTAATGAGTTTGTCACCTCCCACACTACAGTACAGTACTTGTGGCTGTGTTTTATCATTTACCTCCATTCCATTTGATTTGCTCATGTGTTATCCTGCATAATACAGTACAGTATGTTTGACACCCCTTCGGCCAGTCCTTTTCGGGTCTCCAACTGTCTCCTTTCCTTATTTTATCTTTATACTTGCTGTCTTTCCTCTCTATATAATATTTTCCTATTGCAATGTCAGTATCCTACCACCAGCCTTATGAGAGCCAAGAAGTACAGTACAGTAGGCTGTAACCAAATTGCTCTTCCATCCATACCTGTAAATATACACTGTACTCAGATTCTTTCAGTATAACAATGGTAGAGCAAACATGTTTTATATGAAAATCTCAATATGATTAGCTATGTTTACAGAAGGAAAGCCAATTTGGTTGCTTGAATCAGATTTTATACAGTAAAAGTGATTTCACACAAATGACAGTACAGATTATGCAAAGCAATAAGACACCAGGATAATACTTTAAAAAAAATGGTGTTGTGTGAAAAAAATGAGAGGTGAAGTGGAGAGAATGAAAAATAGGGAGTTTACAAAGAAGGTACAGTCGGCAGCAAAAGTTCTGTCACCACATCTGCCAATTCATGAAGCTTCACAGGCTCGAAATTGAAAACACCAGAGAAGATTTTAAATTTGCCCTCTGGATATTGTAATGCTGTATGGTGAATGTGTTTGTTCAATGATTATCCTTTATGTTATCCTCCAAGGATGGCTAACTGAGGCGACGCGACTTTTGCTGCCGACTGTAAAGTATATGGGAGTGAAAATGAGGGGCCTGGTGTGAGAGGGAAACCACTACAGTAGTCAGATATTTGAACAGGGTGGAAGAGTTTGTGAGGGGAAGAAGTGTGAGTTGAAGGGAAGGTTTCAATCATATGAGGAGTGAGTGTTGGGACAGGGAGACTTAGAGACTTTCAAGCCATGGCCACCACCTTAGGAAGAGTTCATGGAGGGAGCTAGGTGTCACAGCTAGAGATAGATTTATGATGTTAAAGTATACCACTGTACAGTACTTCAAATTTATGAAATTCTATTGTGGTCAAAGTTCATAATCATATAAATACCAATCCAGCATAGGAGTCAAAGTAATGCAAGGTAATTACACTGAGCAAATCAACCTTTCTTACATCAGTTGTTTAGTAAGGTAGACAAAAGCCCGTGCAGGTTTACCACAGTCAACCCAGGAGTCATCATTGTTCACAACAGTGAGTGGACAATTTCCCTGACTTAGTTACTTTCCTTCCAGTTGCTGGACACCCTACAAATATGCCGCGATTTTAAGTACGGACAGTGCGTGAGACCTGCCTGCAAGTTTGTCCACCTTCTTGAAGGTAATGGGGTTGGAGTTGTCTTCCAGTCCTCTCGTCCTCTAATTATTTGTTTTGTTCACCTCTTGCAGTGTATTGGGGGGGACAGCAGTGACCCAAGAGCCGCAAGCCCCTTGTAAGAACACACTTTCAAGTGGTTGCTATCGCTCGCTTCCTTTCCTGCCTCCCTTGTGCTTTGTAGTAAACTTAATACTGTATAGTATAAAATATTTAGAGCGCTTTTGAAGAAATATATGCACATAAAACTACCCTGGTTATGAGAGGCTAAATAGTCAACCCTTATTCTTTGCAAAATGTAAACAATGCAGGCAATATTTTAGTCCCATTACATACTGCTTCACTTATCCCTGTACCAATAAATGTACATTGGATTAAGAAATGCAGTCGAACCTGAGAAGTAGCCATAATCATTACACTACACGTACAGTACTTGCAATTCAGATTTTTTTTGTGTGCCAATTTCCTAATTTATATTACCTGTTACAGGTGAAAAATAACAAGAGGAATGAATAATGTCAATTGATGCAACTATACCAGCCTCAATCATTTAAATGCAAACTATGCTGGGGGAAGGAGTTGGGGATGAGGGAGTGACTGGAAATTAAAACTGTGTTTAACAGAAGTGGATGGATGAGATAAAGGATTCAATAAAGAAAAAGGTATATAAAAGGATGCTACAAATGAATGTGTTGGAGGAGATGAAAGAATGGTGGAAGAGGGAGCACAATTCACGTAAGAAGCAGAGGTAGTACAGTAAATGAGTTTTTGGGTATACAGTATGTCAAAGAAGGAAACTAGAGCGGAAGCTGAAACGATTGTCTTTGCAAGTTGTAGGATGAGGGTGCCAACTTAGGGGTATGAGGGTGCCAACTTAGGGGGATGAGGGCATAGTAACATTGTTGTGTAAACATGAAAGGAAAAATCATAGAAAAAGCAGTGTCAGGTAGACGGATTAGGAAATCAAAGGGAAGATTCATGACGGGCAGAAGTGTGATCATGGAAGTGGAATGGGGACTGAAAAATACTTGAAGTATACTGTAGTCTACAACATGGACATAAGCATTGGAAACATGAACATAGAATAGGGTCCATGTGGCCTGATAAGGTAGAATGGAGAAAGTAGCAAAAATGTGTATGGGAGGCATGGACTGGTTGAGTAGGCAATTGGTGTTGAGTGTGGGGTAATCAAGATTGTAAAGTGTAATATGGTAGTTTGATACAATGAGGTGATTTGAACATATGGAGAGAATGGAAGATGGGAAGTTAACAAAGAAGGTGTATAGGAGTGAATCTGAGGAACCTAGTGCAAAAGGTAAACCACCAGTCAGGTGGGCAAACAGAGTAGAAGAGTACATGAGGGAGAGAAACATGAGTGAAAGAGGAGGACTTGACCAAGCGTGGAAGGAGTGTTGGAACAAAGAGAACTGGAGATTGCTATTGTCACTCCCTTCAGTGGAGTTCATGGAGAGAGTGAAGCATTTAAACAATCAATCATTAGACACCTGCAACACGACAATTGTTCGGGATGCGTGAATATTTTTCTTCATGCATCCTGCTATTGATAATAATAATGATTATATATACAGTACAGTACATAATTTTTCTTTTCATACAAGAAGGCAGTTTCTTACAAATGGGTGGCTAAACCATAGAGAAAAGGGGGGAAAGAAGTGAATAATGCACAGAATATATGGAAGAATAGCTGTGAAAACAATAGACAGATTCAAGTTAGTTAGGCCGACACTTTCGAGTGTTCCCTCAATGAAGCACTAGAGAATGTATCCACCCTCTCTTAAAAATCAATTACTCTCCCATATACTGTATCTTAAAAATCAATTACTCTCCCATATACTGTACACAAATTCACATAATGGAGCTACTAAACACTTTTAAGATTTTGTGCATATGAAAAATTGGACTGACAGTATATTAAGAATCAGGATTACTGTAATTAGATCTGTATAACCTAACAAGTCAAAACAGATAACACATTCATTTTGCTCTTTTAATCAGAACTTTAGTTTTATAAGCATGTTCTGTGTTTTTATTCGTTATATTGTATGACTAATCAGGTTGAGTTTTATAATAATTAAGGAAGAATATGATCACTGTAGTTCATTCATAGGAAAATAAAATGGTTTTAGAATTATTCAGTAATGTTAGTACAGTAGTATGTACAGTATTAGGAACTCATTATACCTGTAAGTGGCTAAATTATCAGGTTCAACTGTCTTCTATATTTTTTACTGTTATTCAAGGATAAGGTACAGTACTATTGTAGATGTACTGTACATTACAGTATAAGTACTTCAAAATGATGGGTAGTTTTTATGATGAAAGACATGCTATTTTAAAATAAAATAGCATCCTGACATTGCTTCTTGATATGCCATGCTGCATTGACATACAATAATATTTTGATATACCAGATATGTTTATGAAGAATATAAATATACTGTACTGTATATTTAGTACAGTACATACTTCTCATCAAATGTATGTATATGATTAGTACATGTCTACTTGCTCAATCATTTAAGGTGAGACTATTTTTTTAAGTGTAAACTTAGTATATAATGGTTACTATACTGTACTTGGTTTCTATCCAGCTGATGATCCAGAATTATAGATGTGGCACCTGTGCAGTACTTTTGGCTGAGTGAGCTTGCCCGATCTTGCTGATTGATGATATATTCAGAGAATTTAGCTGGCGAGATCACAGTGAGCAAGGTTGGACATGTCCACTCAGCCGACAGTGCGTACATAGATGCCACAACTAAGCTTCTGGAGAATTAGCCAGAAAAGAAACAATTACTGTATAGTATTGTGTTGAAATGTTTGTAAGACTGTTGCAATGTTACAGATCATGTAGAGGTGACAGACATGAAGGTGAGTGTCTGTCGTGACGCGGTGAAGGGGCGGTGTGGCCGGGGGTTGTGCAAGTATTACCACCTGCCCGTCTCCCTGCCTCCTGCCCCCCTCCACCCACCCTCCGCCCGCACCCACCACACAACCCCGCGCCACCACCCACTCCACCCCCCACCCACACACCCACTTCTAGATACAACTCGCTACCTGGAGAACAACAACAACAGCAGCAACATTAATAATATCACTACTGCAAATGCCAACACCTCTCAGCTACCACTACCACCACTGCCTGCTACTGCCAGCACCAACACCAGCAGTGGTGCTGCAGCCTCCTCAGCTCTCCACGTCATTGCCAGCTTGACAAGTCATAACAACATAATATGCAACTAGCTGGTGTAATCATAAAACAGAGAAAAAATTTCCACAGTAAAAATGTAAAATAGTACGTGAAAAAGGCGAGGTTCATAATACAGGAGTGGTATATAAATATTATTTGAGTACCACATACGGTGCATCAATATGTGGTGCCTAATAATGGTGTTGATGGGGTGGGGTGGGAGGTGGAGGGTGGGAGCACGGGAACCCCAGCCCCGGCCCCGGTCTCAGTCCTGGCAACAGTCCCAGGCCACCGGAGCTTCTGGTGCTAGCACAGCCATGCTCACATAATGTGATTTGTCAAGTGTGTCCTTACAATCCCCTCCCCTGGGGATGGGTCAACTCCAGCACTCGTGGATATTTTTTCAAAAAACATAACAAAAATAAATTTTCACTTTGTTTTTATCTCTTTTATATAAGGATAAGGTAGGGAAAGAAGCTCTTATAAAGGGCTGAGATTAATTATTTTCTATTATGTACCAGTGAAACAGACTCTTGGACTGTTATGTGTACATGACAAAGTCACGTGCCAGTGAAGCCCCCCGACCAGCGCCCGACCCAGGGTGCCACCCTCCCTCAGCACTCGGCACCCAGCCGCCCCTAGCTCTCCTGCAGGTCCAGGGTGGCCCTTTCTAGTTGCGTGTGTATGGCAGCTCCTGGCAGCAGCCCAGCACCCCTGGCCGCCCTGGCCCGAGTGGCCCGGTGGCAGCACGGGGCGGTCGGGGCCACAGCTGCTCAGTAGTGCACCACTTGTTAGTTTCATGACAATTCTAATAATAATAATAATAATAATAATAATAATAATAATAATATCCCTCTTATTTCCTCCTGTGGTGGGTGTTTGCTGGGGGGGTGGCTCCCTTCTAATGCCCCCGCCGGTGCGCTGGTCCATTACCTTAGGAAAGAGATACAGCGAGAAACTCGGCTGAACACAGCAGAATCGGGAGAATAAGGAACACAGATGAGAGAGGAAGAAGGAAGCACCCTAAGGAAGCCAGGTCAATGAGGGAGACACCAACACCCAGTCAGGAAGGAATCTCATACTTACAAATGGTTTTATTTATTTTTTTGGTCTGTTTTTAACACGAATTGGTTTCTAGTCATTTTTACCCTTTTGTTTTATTTCTTGTACACGCCATGACTAGTTCGGTGAATTTATGGGGCTGTGACAACTTAGTACAGTATGTCTGGTTTTATATGAAACTGTATTATGCAAAGCCGTATATGTATGTTGTAGTACTTGTAATGGAGAAATTTTTCATAGTTCCTTGTGTTATTTTTACATATATATATGAAAACTCTGGTGTTTTTATTACATGTAAAGTGCCACAATTTTAATGTTCCTGCAATTGACGCATTTAGGAATCAAAGAGAGGGTATAAGGGAGGGTTTTGAAATGCTTGCAAAAAGTCCAGGCTTTAGATGACACCGTTTTGGCAACTCAGTCTGTCCGGGTGGCCTGTTTGTACAGCTTTATCTCAGTAGCAGGCTGTGGGAGAATGTCCTTTTATCTTTTTCTTCACTTTTATATATTAAAGTATATCATCGAAAACTCGAATAGGCTCAGCAAAATACATTTGCCTATTGCTTAAAATGTCAAACATATCAAAGATTTTATATACATATATTAAGATACATAAATCATGAAAATTTTTTTATTATGCTTACTTAAAGAAATAATAAAATGCTGCTTTTTATGTTTATATACTGTATTCAATCTCAAAACAAAAGGAAGTAATGATACAACTCAAATACATGTAAAATTATAATGTTTATAAATTGCCAATATCTCATTGCCACAGGAGTATAAAAATGTTTGTATAATTCCTGCTTATTACGAGTTTCATTTTCAGAAACACAAAACTGTACATGATACCTTCGTCACTTGTGCTCAGATACATTTTCAGGGAATGTGAGATGGATGGTTGTGGGTTGCACTGTTAAGCTAATGATGCTCAAGCCAGAGTTTCTGTTAAACCTTTTTTTGAGCCCAGTCAAATGTTAAAAGCAAAGTGTTCCATGACAAAGGCCCCCCGGACATGCACACTCTCTCGCTAGTTCACTTGTTTGTTAGGCTCAGTCAGGTGGCAGGGGGAATTGTTCTCTTTCTTCTTTCTAATAATTTTCCTCCTCTTAAGTTTTTGTATTTGATCTTGATGTATAATAATGATATTGTAATAATGTTAGTAATCATAGTTACTTTCCTTGCCTGTTTGATCCCTTTGTTCCTTACTGTCGCCTCTATAAAACTGGCATAACTCAGGCCACAACACAAGTCCCTCGCAACAGTACCATAAGAGATGCCATCCACATTCACACTCAGCCATAGTTTAAATGCTCTCTTCTTGATAACTTTTGTATTTATCTCACCCTATTCACCTACATAATCTCTGTCTGTCTCTTCCTGCCTTCCCCTGCCTCTCCTGTGCCACCGACTGCAGCCTCCCACACAGTTAATGTCGGTCTCCACCAGCACGCTTGCTGTAATTTAGGATCTAACTTCAGCCATGTGATAAGAGGAGCTGCAGGTGGTGCCACGCCACGCCAGGCTCCACCGGGGCCGGCGTCAGGGCACACCTCAAGTCATGCTCACAATCCGGCCATGCAGGGTACAACTTGGACCCTAGAGTTGCGCTTGCTTCACAGTCAAATGTAGGGGCTTTTTCTTCAGAGTGCAGCATCCAAACTGCAGGCTTCATGATGTCACTGCTTCCCAGCCCCCGGCAGCTCCCAGCCAGAATTGTAACTCTGTGCTGCCAGTACATTGGATGGTCTCTGTGACCCCTATCCTGGCCAGCCTGGATTACCCTGGGTGTCTGTCGGGGTTCTTCTGGGCAGGGCCTTGGACAGCACATGGGAGTTAGGAGAGCTGTGCTGGGTCCTGCCCTGCCACTGCCTACCCTCACTCTGACCCCACACTAGTGCTCTGTCCAAGGACACTGGCAAGGTGGCCGTAAGAGGGCAGGGGCTGGCAATGCATGTAACCAGTTATCTAGTGGGTAGTCCATGTAGGATCCCTAGCACCCTAGCTTCAAATGGTAGAATGTAGGCCTGGGGCACATGTCCCCACACACTTGCATGTTAGCACCACGCTTATACCAGTTTAACTGTATCAATGTTAATAGATCTCCTGTAACCTATAAATGATGCTCCTATATTCTATATGTTAGAGCCGTGCCCTCCTGATGGTGAGGGGTTGCCCGCTGCCGCCCCAGCTGCCCGCCCGCGCGCCCGCACTGCCTGGCGACCCCAGCCCATCCCCGGCCCTGACCCCAAACAGCTTGCCACCCTGGCTGCCCGTGTTCTTGTTTAAGCTACTCAAACCCATCATAAGGGAACAAGTCAAATCAATAAGTGGAAGTCAGGGTGGGGTCGGGCGGGGAGGGCAGTAGAGTTTACGAGGATATCCTCACGAAGCCAAATCAAAACTCAAGCGCCATATGTATCTGTGTAAGTCCTCCTCCACGCCGCCACTGGCCCTTCGTGAGGGTGGTCCGCGTAAGATCTGTTCCTTGTGATGCTGCCGGCACTCCCGGCCGCAGTCAACTGACAGTTGGGCACCATTGTTGCCCAACCCAAGGTTACCGTAAGGTCCATTATGATATGAAGTAATAGTAATATTAATCATAATTATAATCACGATAATCATATAGCCAGTCTGATGACAACTCGGTGGTGGCAAGGGAGTTGGCTGGAGTGGCGCCAGTTGTTTAAAACAGTGGCGGTGGCCCCAGCCAGCTCCTGTGGTCATCACACTCCTGCCAGTGATGGTGGTAAATGCCACCTCACTAGCCAGGGATGCATGCTCCTAGTATCTATTTTATTTTTACTTGAGAATATTTGTACACTGTAATGAACTAAGCCAGTTTTTGAGAAATTATCGTGTTTCCAATCGTCCCCACCTTTGTCAGGGTTGAAGTCTCAATGTAGAGAAACACATTTCCAATGTTATTTTTTATATTTTATCAATACTTACTGTTCATTGCTTGTTTAGCAGTTATTTTATGCTGGCTTGGTTTTAAAAAGTCACAAATTAAGTGAGTTTTATACTTATACATGTTTGTTTCTACTGTAATTTAATTTCTATGAATGCTACTCCAAATGTTTAAATAAATGATTTTGATATTTTACTAATGGTATGCTAGGCAATGTTCTGGCTTCTTGTCAGAATCATGTAGTAAAGTGTGGGATGAAGATCCCCAACATTTTGTGATATTTTCTTATTGTTATTTAAGTCGATTTCTCTGTTTTCCTGTGACTACTGACGTTGTTATGTTACTTGTTAGGCTAAGGTTGCTGCACGCAGGGAGACTGTGGTAAGGCTGCTTTTGAGCTCAGTCACACCCCAGCACCCAGCCCCTTGCCAGCCACACTCAGTCCAACTTCTCCGGCTGGAACACTGGCCGTAGCAGCTATCAAGGGCCACCCACACCTTGCTGTATGTGGTGTTGAGTTTTGTGTCACTTTAGTTCATCATGTGAGCCAGGTGCAGGTGAAAAATGGGAACTGTGAACTGGGCTATGACAGTCTTACCACTCCCCCCCTCCACTACATCTGCTTCACACCCAAATAGTGAAGTAAGTGGCTGAGGGAGGACTCTGGCTTTACCACCACAGGAGGGACACTCTGAGGTCTTTTACATGAACTTTTCTGTCAAACTTGATGACACCTTTTAGAGTATTCATATTTCTGGGAAATACTCATCTATGTATGGTTGCAAAATAATATTACAGAAGTATTGCAAAGCAATTAAGTATGAAAACATTGTACATAATATTAACAACAGCTGCATAATAGCTAGCATATATATCTAATATACAGAATAAATAATCAAGAAAGTTGCAAGTAAATTTGTATTGTTGTCCAAGTTTTAGAGATGAATGGTTATTTAAAGAGAGGAAGTGTACAAGATCAAAGTGTAGCCCTCCACAGCCACTCCCAGTAGCGTGACCCCAAGGTAGCATCCCCTTTTATACGAAGATGATGATGACGATGATGATGATGATGATGATGATGAAGTCCTTGGAGGGAGAGAAATGATACTGAATATCTGTGACCTCTTTCAAGATATTGGGTTTAGATGACAGCCCAAAAAGTCCTAGTTGTTGGGCACCTTTAAATCAGTTTGTCATTTATTTTTCATATTTTAATCTACATAATAACCGAGCATTTAGCAGGAATAGTGCATAGATTCAATCATGCCTCAGTTA
This sequence comes from Petrolisthes manimaculis, assembly GCA_034508575.1. Taxonomy (NCBI): domain Eukaryota; kingdom Metazoa; phylum Arthropoda; class Malacostraca; order Decapoda; family Porcellanidae; genus Petrolisthes; species Petrolisthes manimaculis. The sequence goes on along the minus strand of JAWZYT010005015.1, from coordinate 35,812 downwards.
TAGAAGACTACTTAAGTAACTAAACATTAAGAAATGTTATCCAGCCATTCATATATCACTATGTTAATTAAACATGCCAAGTTGAAGCTAAAAATGGAAAAGTAAGAAAGCAGTTGTGCATATCCAAGCTGTATGTTATTTGTACTGTTGTGTATGCGTGAAGTCTGAATTATTACTACTACTTTTTAGGTGATAAATATCTTGGAAGGTGGTGGGGGTGGGGAGGACAGTACCCTGGGGTGGTATAGTTATTGTACTGTACCATGTACCCTAGGGTGCTCAAGTGTACCATAGTGCCAACGCCTCGAAAAAAAACACATACACACACAGTCTCATAATAATGTAATATAAAAAGATGCTGCCCATACTATACTGCATGGTGTGTGAGCTGTGTAACTGTATAGATATAAGATTATAAGAAGGGTTAAACACTTGTTGGTTTATAGGGGGCAATACCATTAAAATTATTGGAATAGGAGTTATGTTGAGAGTACTATACAATATGTTGGTATGATGTGTACAATTAATTAAAATGTAGTTGTGTGGGCAGCAGAGAACCCCCAGACCTTGCTCAGTGCCTGCTCTTCCCAAACCACCACAACTACGGCATCACATAACAGCCACTGCCACTCCAACAACATGTATGAGTTCATAATAAACTACCACATTAGCTGTATATATGAGCATATTCTCTTCACTGTATTGTCAAAGCAACGAATAAGTGTTGAGCTGTGTGTACTTATAGCGAATGGCTTTGTATATGGATCTTCATGTTTAGTTTTTTATATATATAAATATATATATATATATACAGTATATATAGATAGATTAATGTAGAGCTTCCTGTATAAAGCTTTACAAACAGAGTATAGTGATTAGGGCTTGAATATTATTATGGTGAAAATGCATTTGAGAACTCCTTTTATGTTCCTGGCATATGTTTGCTTTGTTTCTAAGGCTCACAGTTTTACTTAATATTTATATATTATATGAGTGTTTGCTGAGAAAGTGACTTATATAGATATCCATACATTTGGTTTTCATTAACAGGGCCAAACTACAGGCACTAAAGCATGTTGAGTCATGTGTGTTAATTTAATGAATACATAGATGTTGTCATTAGAGGGATACTGTCATAGAACTTCATACAAAATATTAAAATGAATAGGGCTCAAATAGAACATAGGTAACAGTGTTTAGTATAGGTATTTGCTGAGTTTGGAAAAAAAATTGAAGTGAAGAGTTATGGAAAGAGCCATAATTTTGCTGTGGCAAAGTTGTGTGATAGTATTTTAAAATCAGTATTATTGATGTTATCGAGTAGCACAAGCATGTCTTTAGTATAAGTTAAAGAGTTACTCCAGTAGTTCAATACAATAGCATAATAAAAGTAAATGATCACATGAAATGGAGACACTGTATTAGCTATATGAAGTTGGCCTTGCTAAATTGGCAGCCTGTATAACTCAGTCATAACAGTTACAGTACAGTGAGAGCTAATGCTGGTAGTTTGGTGGCAGTGGCAGTAGTAGTAGTGATTGGGTTTACACAGCACTGTTTGCAGGTGTGGTGGTGGCAGTTGTTGGCAGCTTGGTTGAGGGGATAACATTCCAGAGCCTGCATAATACCCCACCCCCCTCACCCTGGGTCACAGTCATAAAAAAAAAAAAAGTAGCGTAAATAAAGCTCAAACAAAAATGATACAGATTTTTATTAAAGCCCAACTTACCTGTGTTATAATAAAGTTGCAGGAATTTAGTGGACACATGACTGATCATAACAATAGTTCTGAAGGTTGTGTATCATGAAGGAGAAAGGAAGAATAATGGAAGGAAAGAAAAGATTGGCTTGGGTCTGAACAGGTGACCACTGACCAAACCTTATAGTGTACTGTATTGCCAACATCTTTTCAGCTGGCAATAAGCCAATAACCGCCTATGGGACAAGTAGAAAATGTACTGGATCTAATTATTAACACTCCTGAAAAATATAAAAAGGGGAAGAAAGAAGATTATATTCGGTCTACAAGACCTCATGCCACTAAATCAGTGGTTCCCAAACTGGGGGCCATATAGAAGAATGTAGGGGGCCATAATCTGAGGCTATGCATAAATAAAACCAAAGGAGTTTAACGGGTAGGTAGCCAGTGGAGGGAACTTACAGGTTCAGTACAACTTACAAGTTTGTGCAATGCCTTGCTGCCAGACACATGAGTAATACGTCCTTTTTTATATAATTCTGTGTTCTTGACATAAAACAAGACATGGGGATGTATTAGGGAAGCAAGATCATTTTAACTCAACATAATTCTAATCTAAGGCTTCCTAAGCTGTGTATTCTGTATGATAACCTGGTCTTGAATCTTACGTATCAGGCTATCAGCAAGGATGTTCATATTATTCAGTTAACGGGTTATGGTTGTGGGGGGGGGGGGCAAGCACAAGGATCAAGTATGAAAAGTGGGTAACGACCAGAAAAAGTTTGGGAACCACTGCACTACTGTAAAGGAAAGGAGAAAGAGAGGAGGGACGAGAAGACAAAAATAAAGAAGAGGAAAGGGGGAAGAAAAAATGTTAATTACTAGGCCAGAAAGCTCTTGTACCACAAAAGAGGAGGAACTAGAAGCAAGAAGGAAAAGAAAAGTACTGTATAATATTATGTATGTACTGTACTATCACTCAGAAAAGTTTATGCGGCTTCTCCAGCCAGCTCTCCTCTCCCAGTCTCTTGGATCTGGTAAAAGTGTAAATATTACAACCTGGTTTGCGAGTGAACCATTTTCAGAATTACCTCCACTCTCGAGTGAAATATGCATTCCTTAGTATGTATTATTATGTTAGTAGGACTGACTATATTTCTTCATAAGGTTTTTTCAGTGGGTATGTTTCATTACATAAACCCTATAGTGCAAGATTTTTTTTTACCAAACGATTGGCTTACAGTAATGTTCTTCATAACCAAGGTTTAAAGAATACAAGGTTAACCCGCTCGTGGGAACTGCGCATGGTCGTGACGTCACTTGGTATTCGGGGGTTGGGATGAAGGGGGAGCAAGGAAATTAGATGAAAGAAAACTGAAGAACGTGATGGAAAGGCCAAACTATGTCAAACTCGCATGTTCCAGACTATAATATAATTTTTCTTTCACTCTCTCTCTCTACATAAAGGAATTCCTCAGTTGTAAATAAATTATGTCGCATGTTCCAGACTATAATATAATTTTTCTTTCACTCTCTCTCTCTACATAAAGGAATTCCTCAGTTGTAAATAAATTATGTAGTTGTTTAATAAATTTTATTGAAATATATTTTAGTAGTTGTGCAATTAAACTATGCTAAATAAAAATCATCCACTAAAGAACACAGTTTGGCCGGGACTGGCAGATTCAAGAGCTCGTACATTAGATTTCTCTTTTAATCACTCGATTTAAAATGAAGGCTGCACATCCTTGCATTTTTAACATTTATACAAGTCTCGCTCTTGCATGCAGCAATCCACTTTTGTTGTATATCCTCACATTTTGGGAAGCGATGAAACTTGATAGCCTCATTTTCTTTCTCCCTCTGATTTGACTTGCATCCTCTCATCGAACACTTGGCCATGTCAGCGCGTAGTGAGAGAGCTCCAGTGATGTGAAGGCAGATGAGGTTGAGAATAGAGTGACCTGACTTCATCCCCTGGACCCTCACTCGATTCAGCCGTGACACGTCATGCGCGGACTGGACCATTTTAAGGCCTACGCGGGTTAACCTTGTATTCTTTAAACCTGTATTCTTTCAAGGTTTAAAGAATACAAGGTTAACCCGCTCGTGGGAACTGCGCATGGTCGTGACGTCACTTGGTATTCGGGGGTTGGGATGAAGGGGGAGCAAGGAAATTAGATGAAAGAAAACTGAAGAACGTGATGGAAAGGCCAAACTATGTCAAACTCGCATGTTCCAGACTATAATATAATTTTTCTTTCACTCTCTCTCTCTACATAAAGGAATTCCTCAGTTGTAAATAAATTATGTCGCATGTTCCAGACTATAATATAATTTTTCTTTCACTCTCTCTCTCTACATAAAGGAATTCCTCAGTTGTAAATAAATTATGTAGTTGTTTAATAAATTTTATTGAAATATATTTTAGTAGTTGTGCAATTAAACTATGCTAAATAAAAATCATCCACTAAAGAACACAGTTTGGCCGGGACTGGCAGATTCAAGAGCTCGTACATTAGATTTCTCTTTTAATCACTCGATTTAAAATGAAGGCTGCACATCCTTGCATTTTTAACATTTATACAAGTCTCGCTCTTGCATGCAGCAATCCACTTTTGTTGTATATCCTCACATTTTGGGAAGCGATGAAACTTGATAGCCTCATTTTCTTTCTCCCTCTGATTTGACTTGCATCCTCTCATCGAACACTTGGCCATGTCAGCGCGTAGTGAGAGAGCTCCAGTGATGTGAAGGCAGATGAGGTTGAGAATAGAGTGACCTGACTTCATCCCCTGGACCCTCACTCGATTCAGCCGTGACACGTCATGCGCGGACTGGACCATTTTAAGGCCTACGCGGGTTAACCTTGTATTCTTTAAACCTGTATTCTTTAAACCTTGTTCATAACAATGAATGAATCCTTGATGTAATCGAACATGTTTCGAGTCCTAGAAAAGTTTACGTAGGACTTACAACCCTTCATCTTCGATGTCAGGAATTTACATTTCTTTTCATTCTTTCTTAAATAAAATATAATCACACACAAATTTATTCAAACATAATAATGGAATCTATTCATTCAATATAATGGAAAGAGACCAGATGATTAAAACATGAACTTTATTATAATTACCTCTTTTCTTACCTCTCTCTTCGAGATAGGCTTCACAGTCAGAGAAAATAATCATTCAACAACTCGGATTGTTACCAGGTCAACGCTATGCTGATTCGAGGAGAAATGGCTAGAGAAAACGCATCAACTTTTCTGAATGATAGTACTCATGATCTTGATCTACTGTTATACCGTAGAAGGAAGAGCACCTAAACCTTATCCATAGGCCAGCTACACTGTCACTCACAGCGATTTGTACTATAAGGTATTTTCTTGACGTGTCGGTGTAGCTAGAATAATTGACGAACAGCTAGACCCATCAGTTCATCTTGGAAAAATCCCAGACATTTCTCGTGGACTCAAACCCGGACCCAAGGCCACTTATAGAGAAAGTAAGTGACTTTGTTCCGCCCATAGGCAGAGCTAAAATATGACGTCACTAAGTATATGTACAATACTGTACTGTATTTATATGGGAGACTTGGCCATCATTTTTTATGTGGTTTTCATGGACTTACTGGTAGACTAACCAATATTTACATATTTGTACATACTTTTTGTAGCTGTAGCATTACATAAAGACATACATTATTGTATTATATACAAAGGATAAATGATACAATATGTAAAATTTGTCTTTCACATTCAATATTGAGCCTTCTACTGTTACATAACTGCTTTGCTTATAATTATGAAACTGTAGGCTAGCTAGTTTGATGTGACAAGGTAATATCCTGATATATATGTTATCCAAACCTATTTGTTTATTCACATACCTCCGATAAAGAGGACGGATATGATACAACATAACATTGTTGTATTATAACGTGCAAGTGAGTGGTAGGGTAATAATTGATTAAAAATAATATTGGGGAAAATTAGTGTTTTCCACTAATGTAGCAGAGTAAGATTACCATAATCCTTGTTACCGTACGTGAAAGATATAGTATGACCTTTGAACCGACCGGCGGGAAAGGTTATTATAAATAGGGGACAAGGGGTCAAGTGCCCAGTCCCCGGGTGAAGCAGCTGAAGCCACGAACTTTGTGGATATCTCGAGTCTCGACTTCAGTATTATTTTAAACATTGCCCCTAACACTATTCTTAAGTATATTTACTTCTTTTAGGGGTATATGATAATGGTGCAAGTTAAAATTGAATGCTTATAAAGGAGTATGTAATATATATAATAGTCAAACTTTACCGTCCCAATAAATGAGACTAGACATCAATACAATGTTTACAACTGATTACATCATAGGTGACCGTGCCAGGCAGGTGGCCCAGGACAGGTGGGTTAACATAGAGAAATTGATAAGATACCGGTAACCAGTGGAATCAGGCAAGGGTGTACACGATCAACTGCTTTCTTTAAACTTGTAACATTTAAAATAATTAACTTAAGGGGGTAAATTTACAGAAGTACTGGGTTCACTATATTGTATATTTTATAGTATCATTACCCACTATTATTGCCTTTTAGTAGAAATGTTGCCAGATCTGGCTAGGTCCTAACTAGTATTTTGTCCCAGTCATTTCCTGATAATTTACCACGGTTATTTCCCGGTAGCTTGCCCAGGTTAGGTCCTGGTAGTCTGATGTGGTCTAGGCTGACTTAGGTTAGGTAAGGTCAGGCTAATTTCAAAATGCCCCATTTGAAATGGGGCAGTTGCGGAGGAAATAACATAGAAGAAAATAGTCTTAGAATTGTCTAAATAAGTGGGTAATGAACATAGAAAAAGTGTACACAATATTGGTAATTCTGTCAATATTTACCCTGCAGTCTAGGTTATTAGTATATATCATGGGAAAATATTTCACGTTTCCATAGTTCTGGAATTGAAATATGCTACATTTAGTCTGGCAGCCCTGACCAGATTTTACCCTGCCTTCCCTAGACCCCCTATTGCATTTTAGACGGAAAATATGCATACAGTATAAGGTCCACGTGGCAAATATGTGCTATTTATGTATACTGTATTTCAGTATGGAATAATGTTATATGTTACCATTAAAGCACTGAAAATAACCCACCTGAGAATTATTCATATACTGGTACCATTCATATAATAGACTAGGCCTACAAGTATATAAACTACTGAGTTGGATTGCCTAAGGAATTATCATACAGATAGGCTATACTGTACTGTTAAGTATGTTATGCTTAATTGCACAACATATACCATATTTATATATAACATATACCAGTAATTGATGCACTTACTGATATACTGTACATATAGTGAATTGCTTAGATGGACAACTGAACTGAAGTTTTTCATTGCTGTCATATTCCTTGAGATAACTGTGTGTACAGTATATGGTTTTGAGTGACGCAGCAGGTAAGATCACTACAATATGATCATTAGGATCCATCATTAAATCATACAAGGTTGAACACTGCTGCCAGAGGGTGTTGCACTCACACTATTGACTTCAACATATTGCAGATGAAGCCGGTGCTGGCTGCCATGATACGAGGAGTTGACCTGGTTCGCAAAGTTCTAAACTCATCTATCATAGTGTCGTCAAGGAGGCTTATTCACACGGCTTTCAGTAAACATCTCTTCATCACTAATGTCACAATATCATTTTCTTTGTCAGGTGAGTAGTAAAAGTTAGTACAAGTATGACATGAGGCTGGTTGTGGTGAAAAATGTGGTAATGTAGAGTATGGTATGTAAATTGGCTCTGAATGAGAGATAATGTTGACAGCAAATTTATTATAGCAGTTCTCTGTATGTGTGTGTAAATGTGTACAGTTGTGTTCAGGAGTAATGCACCACTGAGGAAAAAAAAATCTTTGAAAAGCTGCTAGTGAACAACGTAGACTTCCAGGCCGAGAGGCAGATGGTAGTTCACAACTTTGAGTGCATACAGTACATCTCATAGGGTTTTTGTAATCAGGTTGTGGACATCATTTGTATGGTATTTGATTTTACCTAATTGAAGTTTTCCACGTAACACATGGTGTGGTGAAAGTGGATGTTTGCTGTACAACCAGTCATGACTATGCATCGGTTCATGAAACACGTAAATTTATTATGAACCAAATTAATACTTTCCTTATTTGAAATTACAGTATCAGCCTATATTGATAAGAATGACTGACACAAGATTTGATTTATATAAACTCATCTTTAGAGTATTGCACACTTAGAGAATTGCGACACTGTCTGGGACTCACACACTTACAATAATATCAATAAATTAGAGTCCATACAAAACAAAACTGCAAGATGGGCCAGACGTGATTACAGACACACTACATCAGTCACTCTGCTTAAACAAGACAAAAAACTAGACCCATTGGCAACACGAAGACAAATACAGACAACAGATGATATTCAAAATCACAAATAAGTTAGTTGACATAGACAAAAACACATATCTACACCCTACAAGTATACGATCCACTAGAGGCAGCCACAACTTAAAATACCATACATTCCAGACAAGCACTGATATATTTAGGTACAGTACTCATTCTTTTCCCGTAGCATCCAAGAGTGGAATCATCTCCCATCTCATATAGTTGTTGTTGTTGTTGAAATTCCTCAAGCTGTCTGGCCGAGCAGCCCCGAGCTCCTGAGGAAGGCCATGGCCTGAACCGGGCTTTCCCACAGTGCCCTCAGAGAGTGTATGTTGTGTTGTTGGCGAGTGTGGTTGTGTGTACTGTATTGCAGTCTTCAATAATGTGTTTAATAGTACAGTATGGGGTGCTGTGTTGCATCCTGGACAGGCATCCGCAATCTCATATAGTTAATAGCCCCACTCTTGACACGTTTAGAAATAGGATCACCAATCATTACCTCCCCAATGCTAATCCTCAACCCACAGTCCCTGACCCAATCCACCCGCATCCTAACCCCCTTCCTAATCCTACCCTGGATCCCTAAATCCCCCGCACATCCCCCGCATATTATGCTGCCCTCGAGCAGCCCTCTGCGGGTTAACTGTTATGATTATATATGATAAAAAATGCCTCGTCAGTTGCCTAAGCCCGCTGCTTCATAACTATCTCTATCTATCTATGTATCTATAGCTCTGACGCCTCGTTCCCTCCTGGAACTCCCTCCAAGGGGGTGGCCACGGCAGAAGTGTCTCCAGTTTTCCCTGTTCCAACACTCCCTCCTTACTTGATCAAACCCTCCTCTGACCCTTACGTTTCTCTCCTTTACATACTCTTCCACTCTATTCTGCCATCTAACTGGTGGTCTGCCTCTCACACCACATCCCACAACTTCACTTCCATACACCTTCTTTACAAACTCTTCACCTTGCATTCTCTCTACATGTCCAAACCATCTCATGACTATGAATAGCATACATACAGTATTAATTTATTTATATTTTGTTACATTATTCTCTGTGGAGAAGGGGACACGAACATTGAAGTAGTTATATGTGTTGTTTCAGTATTGCACCTGTAAGCATCATTATTAAGTGCCGATGTTTCCTCAGTCATATGCATTATGCAGTCTCTTGAGTTGTAAGCAGATGGTTTAGAATGATATGATATTATACAGTATTAATGAACATAGATACTGTATTGTAGAATGAACATAGATACTGTATTGTAGAATGAACATATAGTGCTCTTGATTTGTGATTCACATTTACATAGCTGCAATCCTTGCATGTATTCTTTCCTTGCAGGGTTTGGTGATTTATTGCAGCAGCGCCACAACCTAGTGTATAGACAGCAGGAAGCCTGGGATGCAGCTCGCACTCGTCACATGACCTGCTCTGGCATTACTGTTGGTGCTTTATGTCATCACTGGTAAGTTTTATTGTATGCTTCGGTACACCTTAGCTGGGGATGCCATTCTTTGTCTTCCTCATAATGTTATGCTGCCTATTTACGTATAGGTTTGAGTTGGAACTCTCTTACACTAATTTTCATCTCCAGACAAACAAAGCCTAAAGTCATGCCTTTCAACCAGCAGCTCCATATGACATTGATGGCCTTCTCACATTACATATGCATCAATAGTGCCCTACCCTCACCAATTCAGGATATTAACCTTTTCAGTATCAGGGGTATCAGGGAAATTCCAATTGCTCGTTACCTGATGATGCATAGTGCATCGGGAAAATTCAACTGCTCGTTACTCGATGACACGTGTTACGTCCAACTCTATTGTAATTTTTTTAACATATTCAGATAGAACAAACACTCTTCTACAAAATGAAAAAAATAAAATAAAATGGGAGCAGTACATGAATAAATAGGGTCGGGAGAGAAAATCCAATAGATAAAATATATGTAGGCCTAGTGTACTTTATTCGTTTAAGGAATGGATCAAAGCAGGGCCATGATATTGTAGCTCTATCTAAAAATATCTTTTAGTCATTGTGTTGTGTGGGTGTTTTTCTTGCCTTTCCATATCTTTTTCCTCTGCCTTTAACCATTCTATGTATACTGTACTTTCTTCTTCTATTCTAAAGTGTACCTCACCTCATTTCACCACACCATTCCTTTCACTCTTCTACTTCTTCCTACCTTAAATATTGCTTTGCTAGCCTGGGCACAATTTGCTCAGTAGCCATGGTAGGCAATCCAATTAGGAGAACAACAACTACTACAAACCCAGGCAGGTCGGGCTATAATATTACAGTATTTCCTTTCTGAATTATTTTTCCCCTTTTGCTGTCTGCTTATTCCTATAAATCACAATCTTTTACATCCTTATTCTTATGAGTACAGAGGGGTTAGTCAGAATAGGTTTAATAATATGTTAGGTTAGGGTAAAAATAGGTATGAATGGAAACATGAGAAGTGTGTGACATGAGAAGATGTAGGGAGTATGGACGAGGGGCTAGTTTAATGCACTAAGTTTTTTTGTTAAAGTATAAAAGGGGTTGGTCAGAATAGGTTTAATAATATGTTAGGGTAGGTTAGGTTGAAAATAAGTGGGGATTGAAAAGAATGGCATGAGAAGAAGATGAGTGACTAATTTTATGCACTAAGTTTCTTTGTTAAAGTATAAGAGGGGTTGGTCAGAATAGGTTTAATAATATGCTTACTAGCACAATAAGTACTGTACATAGATCAAGATATTTTCCCAGAATATGACTTTTTCTTATTTTGTCTTCTGTTGGTAAATACAGTACACAATGTCATATACTGTACAGTCACCCATGCCTATTTGTACTTTTCACAAGAATCTTTCTTACAGGTACAATCTCCTGGATCGAAGACTGCCTGGCCACACCATTCAAGTAGCACTCAAGAAGCTGTTGGTTGACCAGCTCCTCTTTTCTCCAGTATGTCTCACCGTCTTTTTCCTCTCACTGGGACTTTTCAAGGGAGGTGACTGGCAAGAATTTCTTACAGATCTACAACACAAAGGATGGAGGTTGTATGCTGCTGAGTGGCTGGTTTGGCCTCCTGTTCAGCTCTTCAATTTTTACTTCCTGCCCACTAAATTCCGCGTTCTATTTGACAACGCAATCTCTTTGCTTTTTGATGTTTATACCTCGCATGTTTGTTATGATGCAAAGTTTGCAGAAGAAGATGATCAGGGTAAAATAACTGGTTTACACAAAAAAGGTAAAGAAATGAGTGTGTTGGATTTACAGGAAAAAAATTGTGGGGATGGGAGACCAACTCTGACCAAGCTTATCATATAATAAACACAAAGAAGAAAAAAAAGAGAATGAGTATAAAATGGTGCCAGAGCAAAATATGGATGGAGACAAGAGAATAAGAAAAGTAAAAACTGTAACATTTGTGGAAAGTGGAATGGATTGTGGTGATGCAAGTTGATGATCGCTAAACAGTAGTAGATTCGATTGGTGGAACTGTGAATTCTGTGGAAGACTGAATGATCAAATGGAGATGTGTTTTTAATCTATTGATGTTCACCCAGTGTACATACTGCCACAGACATTAGTTCATTACTTTCCTAATACTGTACTGTACTTGAAAATGTTTAAGTAGCATCAAAACTATACGTATCATAGAGTTGGTTTGCGTTATCTCACCTAGGATGGTAACCTGTGTTTACCTTGTAAAAAATTAATGTATGTAATTTTATGTTATGACCAAGTAGCCGATGCCTGTCTAGGCGATGCCCGTCTACACAAGCAGGGCTGATCGGCGGTCGTGCAAGTCATCATGGAGGTTTAACGGGCAAACTAGCGAAAGGTTGGAACCCGTGTTGAGCGAAATCACCATCCTGTGTCCGGTGGATTGAAGAGAGCTACAAAGCTGCTAGACACGAGTTAACATCCGGGAAATGACAATTATGTCAAATAGTATACTGTACAGTATATGTATATGTGAGTGCAAAAGAGATTCTCAGGAATTTATTTATTATTCATAAATTTATACACTAGCTTTTTGTGGTCTTAATTCCCATGCTGTGTACAATATATGATAGATAGCTTAGCCATGGCTTCATAGGCCATGGGCTGTATCAATGTCACTTATAATGACATTGATACAGCCCATGGCTTAGCTATCTATCATATATTGTATCTATCTTTATAAGTGACATTGGGCTGGATGATCGTACAAACTGGTGTATCGAGTTGGTATAGACAGGGTGAGGTTCCCTTCCACAACAGGGGAGGCAACAGTTGATGGGTTCATTGGCTCGGGGGTACAGCCACAATCAAATATCCACCGACACTTTCCCTTCCATTGTAGTAAATATCTTGGTAATATAGAACAACACATGCATGATTTTGCAGCACTTCTTAATAATAATTGATGGGGTTGAGTTGACGTAAGGCGTTGTATTATTATATTTTGATATGATAGTGATTTATTTGCACAATGGAAGAAAGGTGTTGGTGGTTATTTGATTGTGGCTGTACACTAGAAAAAGTCGCAATCCACAGTCCCTAGTACACTTGAGTCGAAACCCGAGATCTGAAGCAAGCGATTACTGGACGACCCAATCCGTCACGAGACCACACACATTACGAACCATTGTTATCATCACCGTCAATACCCCATATCATTTTTTCAAGAGGTGGAGAGGGTCTAGCGCCAGTGCAAATAGTTCCAGCTCAGAGGCTATTATTTTAAGCCTTTGGTGGAGTCATTGTTTGAGAACGGGGTCCCTAATTAATGGATATGAGTAAAGGTTCCAATAATGTTTTGGTAGGTTTCCTCAGGAGTCAGGACGCCATATTTGTTGTCTCAGACTTTCAGACAGTGATGCCAGTGCTTTGAATTTTTCCCAAGATCTTGGAATATTAGACTCAACCTTGGTATCTTTGTATTTTACAGTACAAAGTCAAGTAAATCTAGGATTTTTTTTTAGTTCACATAAACATTAACTCAGTTTGTTAATTACATTCACCTCTTCGCACTTATCCTACCCCTACTATCTGCCCCTTCACTTATATTCATATTCGATTAGATTTCGAGGCTACTAATTAAAGTAGACGTTTTTTTTGTGATGACGGAATAGACAGGATTCTGGACTCGTGAAAAGTAGGATTATTATGTAGTGATGTAGTGCTATAGCCGTCATCTGGACGTCAATCGGATATGAAGTTTGCTTGGGTGAAACCAAGCCAAAGCAAGCGGAACTGTTCTGGTCGGTCAAAAGGATTCGACGATCCACCAAGATGGACCCTGCTGTCAGCCACTGAAAACACACTGTCTCTCTCTCTCTCACACATACACATTAATCACACACACACATTAATCTCTAACACATGCACACATTAATATATCTGATGCACATAGTCTCTCTCTCGCTCACACACACACACACACACAGTCTCTCTCTCTCTCACACATTAATCTTTAATCACTCTCTGACACACACATACACAGTCTCCCTCTCTCTCTCTTTTTCTAACACATACCCACACACATTCTCCCCCTCTCTCTCTCGCTCACACACACACATCACAGGTATTAAAATAACCTCAAAATAGTTTTATAAAACTAATTTTATAAGGATGTATTGTATGGTTAAGATAAAATTGTTGATGATATTATATTACTGTGTGTGTGTGAGAGAGAGAGAGAGTAAATATGTGTGTGTGAGTGTATGTGAGAGAGAGAGAGCGAGGGAGAGGGAGAATATACATGTGTGTGTGTGTGAGAGAGAGAGAGAGAGAGAGAGAGAGAGAGAGAGAGAGAGAGAGAAAGACTTTGTGTGTGAGAGAGAGAGATTAATGTGTGTTTGAAAGAGAGACTGTGTATATGTGTGAGAGAGAGATTGTGTGTGTGTGAGAGAGAGAGAGATACTGTGTGTGTGAGAGAGAGAGACTCTGTGTGTGTGTCAGAGAGATTAATGTGTGTGTGAGAGAGAACGAGAGATTTATGGCTCAAAATTTATCTTTGAATGGCAGTCCATAAAGGTGGTTACTGAGTTGACTTGACCTCCCCCCTACCCCTCATCCACTCTACCCATACCCCCTCCCTCCCCCCCCCCCATGTTCTTACCCCCACTAACACCATACCACCCCTCCTCCTACCCCCCATTGATTATCGTATAATGATGTCATGATTTGATGGAGAATATAGTTCACGTTATGGTTAATAATTTATTTATTATTAATTATTTTGAATTAATTATTATATAATTAAATTCCCCGTAATTTTCCCTACATTTTGATATAATAATTTTTTTAATTATGTAATTAATTAACGAGATTAGCGAATATTTTCTATTTATAATTTCCAACCGTGACTAATTGGTAGGCCCTACATTGGAGCACCTTGAATCCTCCAAGGTATCTCAGGCAACACAACGTAATGCAGGAATAATACAGTTTGGAGGAATCAGTTTGCTCCACAATTACCCTATGAAAATCTGAATTCTTTTATAGTACTTTGATTCCTCCAAAGTATGTCAGGAAAGAGAATTAATTAATAAATATAATGGCATTAATCCTGTTGTATGGAATAGTTTGGTCCAGTATCACCACAACCAACACCACAGCTTCGAATGAACTTGGTTCGAATGAATTAACTTGGTGAACCATTTTAAAGGGGGTGTAGGGAGGGGGGTGTATTAGGGGGGTATAGGGGTGTAGGGAGGGGTTTGGGTTGGGTGGTTGGAGAGGTGTAGGGGTGGTAGCTTCGAATGTGTGAATCAGTTTCGATGCTACTACCCCAACACAACCCTTACCTACACCCGCCCATACCCCCCCTAATACACCACCCCCTCTCTACACACACCCTACATCCCCCCATACTCCCCCTAATACAACCCCTCCTCCTTACACCCTCTCTTAAATGGTTCATCAAGTTGATTCATTCGATGCTAATTCATTAAAAGCTGATTCATTCGAAGCCAATTCATTCGAAGCTGTGGTGTTTGTTGTGGTAATACTGGACCAATTTGATTCCACCAAACTATTCCATACAACAAAATAGATATCATTATATTTATTAATTAATTCTCTTTCCTGACATATTTTGGAGGAATCAAAGTACTATAAAAGGAATCCAGATTTCCATAGGGTAGTTGTGGAGCAAACTGATTCCTCCAAACTGTATTATTCCTGCATTAAGTTGTGTTGCCTGAGATACCTTGGAGGACTCAAGGTGCTCCAATGTACCAATTAGTCACGGTTGGAAATTATAAATTTATAATATTCGCTAATTTCGGTAATTAGTTACATAATTAAAGAAATTATTATATCAAATTGTAGGGAAAATTAAGGAGAATTTAATTATATAATAATTAATTCAAAATAATTATTGATAGATTAATTATGACCCACAAAACGTGAACAATATTCTCCACCAAATCATGACGTCATTATACGATAATCAATGAAGGGGTAGGGGAGTGGGGTGGGGGTGGTGTCTGGAGGGTAGGGACATGGGTGTAAGGGAGGGGGTATGGGTAGAGTGGATGAGGGGTAGGGGGGAGGGGTAGTCAACTCAGTAACCCCATTTATGGACTGCCATTCAAACATTAATTTTGAACCAACATTCTCTCTATAAGTGATGGGGAATTTTCACTAGATATGGGGAATCAGAGGTACCAATGGGGAAATTATAAAAATTCCATCAAGCAGACCTGGCAACACTGCTCTCTATCTCTCTTTTTTTCGACACATACCACCTCCTTTACACCCCACACCCCCTCCCCTACCCTCATCCCCCTACATTATCTCTCCCTTTGAAATGACGTCATAATTTGGTTTGGAGGAATCAGTTTGATCCAAAATTACCCTAGAATTATTTGAGGTCCCTTGTAGTAACTTTGTAATACATTGATTCCTCCAAAGTATGTCAGAAAACAGGATTAATTAATAAATATTATAATTATATCAATCTAGCCTGTTGCCTGGAATAGTTTGAAGGAATCAAGTTGCTCCAATGGAATAATAATTATTTAATATTGAATCCATTTATTACATGAGATAATTAATATTTCATGAGATAATTTATATTGAATCCACTTATTTCAAGGGATAATTAATATTGAACCCATTTATTTCAAGGGATAATTAATATTAAACCCATTTATTTCATGGGATAATTAATATTGAACCCATTTATTTCATGGGATAATTAATATTGAATCCATTTATTTCATGGGATAATTAATATTAAACCCATTTATTTCATGGGATAAATTCGCGTCCATTTCATGTACTTAATACTGCTAATATGACCTGATAGTTGCATTCTGTACCAGTTTTTATTTCAACAACATACGTAATTTGCCATATGAGAACTATATCTGTAATCTCTGCATTAAAATTGTATTGCAACATTACCATATCTGATACAGTAGGCTACATACGTATGCAGGTGGAAATGAAGCGAACTTATGCTGCTGACTGTACCTTCCTTGAGACCAGTCCTGAAGGGACAAAATGGAGGAGGAAGACTGTTGCATCATTCTGATTATGGAAAACAAGCACCTTTATGTGCTGGTGTTCATTACAGCACTCGTAAAAAAGAAAAATTAGAGAAAAAGCCACCAGTTGCAGTACCCCTCATGTGGATGATAATCTATATACTGTAGTCCATGTGAGCTAATCTCATTTCCACTACCGTATTTTTTTATAGAAAGTAGAGGTGCTCAATGTCACACAAAAAGCAGCTTGCTAGCAATTTCTTGCCATCAACCAAGCCACCTAAGAACAACTGTGTACACTTCCACTAAGTGACTAAATATTTGTTCTAGCCTTGTGGGGAATGGCTGGAATTCACAGTGAATAAGAGTCAATCCCAATAGGCTTGTGATTAATTGGACCAGTTTCTTACTTTAAATTCATCTGTAGCTTACATACAGTACTGGGAGAGCAGAGAAATGGCTTGTAAGTTTTAATAAAAATATCAAAGCATGACAAAGGGAGGAGTAGAGGCCTTTGAACAAGGGAAAATGGAGAGGGAATATTGCAAAAAGGAAAGTAACATGGTATTTTATAATTATATATAAAAAAGAAGGTATACAAAACATTTTATTTTTCCAATTCATAATACACAAGAATTAATCACCTGTTTAAACAGTTAATAAGAAAAAATAATAATTACTGAAATATTTATATTGGCTCACCAGTTCTACCTGTTCCTAGGGTGCTCTAAGAAAACATTTAATGGAAATGCTTGCATCTTTGTCTTAGCATATTCAAGCAAAAAGTTAACACAGTATAAGTGTTAGATAATTTTTTTTAATCAGATAATTCAAGGAGAATTTTCTTGTTTACCATTGTAAAAATAGTAAAAACATACACTAGGGATCACTGCCACACATTATATAGCACCAATATTGTAATGTGGTAAAGTATTATTAAAAGTTTATTTAAATAGCATTGGATTTATTAGTATACCATAACTTAAAACTTTAAAATGGTTATAATTATGTCAATAAAAATTACAGATTAAAAAAATATCGCAGTATCCACATCTGTATATTACAACAAGTGTTCTCTTTCTACATCACTTACAGTATATATTAAATTCTTGCTGTTCCTTTATCATTAGGCCTATCATGCCTGGGTATCAAGTAAATTTTAATGAATTTTTTAATCATTTCCTCCAAACCTTCTCCACGAGTTCATCAATATATTTGTACAAGACAATATATGTAGTCACTCATCTCTTGTGTGGAAGTGATCCCTAAAATAACAAACATATGATAGTACATTTATCAGTACAAGAGGTGTATGAATTATTACAGTAGTCATCCATTTTAAAATCTACAGTAGGTGCAGTTTTCCAGTATTATGCATGTACAGTACAGTATATATTTTTAAATTTTTCTTCTCAAATTGATAAGGCAGGTTATCTTTTACTATGGTATATTTCCAAATACTGTATAGTATTAGTGCACTCAAGATACATTTTTGTCTTGCTGGTTACTGAAGGTAAAAGGTCATTCATCAAAATTAAAAAGAAGGCTTTAGTATACATCACAGATCTCCAGAAACAGGCTTGACAAATTGAAGAAATATAATGAAATCAATGATTTAGTTTGTAGGATGCACCACAGCTTTCATGTAATGCAGTTTACTACAGCACCTGACAAGACACACAGCGGGGTAGTGGCAGCAACAAGTGAGGTTCCTTGGTTTATGTGTGTTGTGCAATAGAAGAGGGGATTAATTTACAGTGTACTGTAGGTTAAAGCCAGAAATCAGGCATAGTAGCCTTGTGTGGAACTGTATAACCGAAACAAGTAGGGTACAGTAATAGGATAGTACGGGGATTGGGTACTTCTCATAGGATATTCACTAAACTGTAGTACCCAAGCCACTTAGCTTCTCTGCAATAACTTTAGTCAATCCTAATCCATCATAAACCAAGTGTGTAATAGGACAGTATGACCACTTTCCTGAAAGATATAGCCTGTCACCTGTCAAAACTTAGTTCAATATTTGTAGACATGAGTAGATAAAATTATTATTTGGACTAACTTTTAACTGGTTATCTATTATTCTGTATAACTGTATAAACCAGTTCTGAAAATAGTTACAGTATTCAAATACAGTACAGTTCTGCAATGTTATATATCCATGGAGAAACATATCTCTCTCATGAAGTTATTTTGATTTCACTGAAAAACTAACTCTCATAATACTGTAATATAAAAAGAACCCATTATTTTTACCTTGGCATCACAGATAGTATATTTACTGTATATGCTACTAAAATACAGTACAGTACAGACACACTGATGTTGGGTTACCTTTTGCAGTTCAAATTACTTTTCCATTTCCCTCCCCAATAATTTACCTACTCTTCATCTTTTTTTTTTTTTTTTCTCTTTAATGGATTTTTAATGTTAGAAAGTACAGTACCTGTAGTTAAATTTTTGCTAATGTCTTTGGGTAATAAAATTTAGTAAACACCTTGCATAGTGAGACAAGGTCCAGATTATATGTAGAAGAATTGTTTTCTATACAAAATTAAAGAAGAATGAAAGTGTAACTGAACTGGGAGCAGTGAGGAATGGAACAAGACTTGTTACTTCCACACACAGGAAGATCACTGGCAATATAATTATAATCTTATCTATATTGACTATTTTTGGTCACTTTAACATTAATTACAAAATATGATTTATGTATATTTATATATATATATATATATATATATAAATGCCAATAATGATTATGTACATCCCACGTGCACTTTATTATTTGTCACCATACGTGACTAACTTTTATATTGAGTGACCACCTAAGAGACAGAGGCAGGGTGGTTAGTGCAGTTCAACTACACAGTTTTTATGTACATTTTTAACAACCCTCGTGACTATGGCAACACCACTTACAGTACTTATTATTCCATACAATTTATTAAAATATATGGGACTGGCTATTTACTATATATACAGTTCAACCCTGTGATGCAATTAGCTTGCATTAATTGGGATTCCTTAAAACTTAAGCATATTTGTATCAGTTTCTTGTTTATGCATTATATACTCTTATGCTTACAGTCAACCTACATAGACTTAATAAGTTTTAATGACATATGCCTGATATAGTTTCAGAGTGTAAGGCTTTGTGCTTAATACAGTAGATCTAAAAATATAAACCAATACAATACTGTAACTAAAGATGGGAAGAGAAAAGAATATGACAGGAAAAGTAGAGATCAAGACTAGAATTATTAACAGGAACATACAAGAGAAAGTATAAAACTTCTAACAATTTAGATCCAATAATAGTTGAATAGGCCAACAATATGAACTGACAACAAATATCCCTATTATCAAGCATTCATACAGTGAATTCATAAATAATGTACCATTAGAAAACACACAAGTGCATTTATATATGTATATATACACTAATGTGATATGTATTTATACATAAGCAGTATAACTATACATATATAAAACTTATTTAAAATATTAGGATACTAGTTTTGCTTACTTTTGTGGAAAATATAGAAAACAGTAAACTTGTCTCTGGGCCATTTTTGTAAACATGAGGAGAATGTTATCAAAAGCAAACTAATTTACATAAGAAACATACATTACAGTGTACTGCAGCAAATTTTAACACTAAAAAGTTAATTCACAATGTTAACCTATGGTTAAAGCAAGATACAATCCTGGCAGCTGAATAGTTTGTTGTCTTATCTTGTTCTTCCTCATGCTCAGATAAGTGGCCCTCAGAGAACAGTGTCGCCAGGCAGAAGCTGAGGTCAGAGGTGTGCCAGGACGGATATCTCGGTGTCAGTGGAAGTTGGAGCCGGGGGGGCATGTCTCGAATGCAGGGCTGGGGCAGGGGGAGCATACACAGGGTGCTGGGAGCCGGACACAGTTACCACAACTGTATCTGAGCCAATGACTTGTGAAGAGTCAGTAGTCTGGACAATAGTTACTGTGTTGTCATCTTTCTTTGAGGTGGAGGCGTTGAGAGGTAAAGCAGTGTCTCCAACTACTGCTACTTTGTCTCGTTCCACCTTGTCTTGTTCCACCCCTACCCGTACCGATCCATCCTGTGATGGAGGAGCCCCACCTGAGTACACAGAGTCATGAGACAGAAAGGAGAGACAAGAGGGGTCACGAGAGTGGGCAGGAGCAAGGGGGCCACCAGGATGGGTGGAAGGTAATCCAGTTGCATCAGGATTATGAGAAACTGAACCTTCCCTAGATCGGTAGCTGGGTGGTTGGCTGTAATTGCTTTCCCGTCCCAATGTGTTAACTGTCAACCTGTAGAAGAAAAATATGTAAGAAGTGGTTCAAATTTATGAGTCAAGTATAGTAACATTCCAACACTGTATATAAGGCAGTTTTACAAGCAAGCGTGCATGCACACACACACACACAGTGTAAAAACCAGATCCAACATGTTCGTCGGTTACTGACCACTACTGAGACAGTCCTATTCTTAGTATTGTCAATGCCATCAACACATTAGTTATAATTACATTTCTAATGCATCATAGTTATATATAAACTGTATATAAATTGTTTATCAATTCATAAATTTGCTAATTATAATTCATTTATGTATTTAGTTCTGTTAATTTTAATTTATTTATAATAACATAATATTCATGCATTGGATGATCAGTCATATTATCTCACTACTGTAGTATATTTCATATATTATACATCAATAATTTGTATATCATCAGCCCACTGCCTGCATACTTATGAACAAGCCAATCATTATTATTAATATACCATACTATCCTTCACACACACTAAGCATAGCTTTTCTAATGGCTCAAAAGAGCTGGGTGGTTTTGCACAGCTGCTTGGCCAGGTGAACTCAGTCCTCACAGGGAAAGGAGAACTCAAAGGGTGGATGTCAAGAGGCTGTGCAAACAGCTGAGTGTTGTACTTGAGTGATTGGATGGAGAGGTGGAAAATATGATAGTACAGGTATGTATGTTCTGTATGATAGGTGCTTTGGGTTAAAGGTGACTGCAGAATGTTTGTGTGCTAATTCTTAGATCAAGGTGATCCTTAATCTTGAGCACATTGATTCCCAAATACTGTACAGTAGTATGCCAGGAAACAAGACCAAATTTATTAAAATAAGGTTGGCCTGTTGCTTGCAATAATCTGGAGGAATAAATTGCATCAAATTTGCCAATAATGCACTGCCCTCTTAGTGTAGGTAGCTTTGCTCTGTGTGGTCTGTATGGTGTGTCTCAGTAAGTTTGGAGGCCCATGCAGGGCTT
Organism: Petrolisthes manimaculis; assembly: GCA_034508575.1. Taxonomy (NCBI): domain Eukaryota; kingdom Metazoa; phylum Arthropoda; class Malacostraca; order Decapoda; family Porcellanidae; genus Petrolisthes; species Petrolisthes manimaculis. Next base: position 13,909 of record JAWZYT010005015.1, on the reverse strand, counting down.
GCACAGTTCATCATTGAGTAACTGCCTTGTGTGTACAGTATACTGTACTGTGGTTGTGGTTTATTTTTATGTCCAATTGATGTACTGGCATGTGATGTGAGGGCAATGAATCTCCATGTCCATTTATTTTTAATGTTTGTGATGCTTCCAATGAGGAATAGTTCCTGGTGCCCAGATAATTATAATTATATTTCTAACTGCGGTTAATGGTGTACTAACCCTCTGAGATTGTGGGCGCCTGAGCGGTACGTGGGTGGGGGTGAAGGAGCCTGGGGTGCAGCCGGAGGATGGTTGTGGTGGCGGTCCAACAGTAACAAACGCAGACGATACTCCTGCATTGACGCCTGGTAACTTGGGGGTGGCGGCCGGTACTGGAACTCTGGGTACATCATGGCTGCAGGAGGCAAATATATATTGTAGATAAAGAATAATAACAAATGGTAAAGTCAGATAATACAAACTAGAAACTCTGAATGAATTAAAAACTGTAGCTAAAGGAAATGACACAATAGGTGAGTAATATACAGTACACACGTAAGTAAGAATTCAATGACTAGATTCAATCCATTTACTGTTTGTGAAACATCATTTATCCCTTCCTTTCCAACTTTCTCTGTGTCTTATCATGATTGACTATTGGCTTTGTCATCATTGTATTCATAATCATCATTACCAAGACTGTATTTCCCTTTTGAATATCAGAAAAGAAATTTATGAAAACATACAAAATTAAATACAAGTAAGCCACATTTACTCTCCCTTACAATTCCACAAATATATAAAGTTACCACAAATGCATACATTCAAAACACAGTAATTTCACATACCCTTGGTGAAAGAAACCAGGCTACCCCTTTAAAAGCTCTCCTTCCTGCAAATATTTTCTACCAGTTGCTATAATTTACAAGTTCTCTGGCTTCATTTATTATCTGTAAAATTATTTACCCTACTGTCTATGCATCAAATACAGTACTGCTATTAGTTATATAATCACATTATAAATAGCACCAGTTTTACCTTAGTGATAGTGCTTGGACATTTAGCAGCACAGACCAAGGAATGTAGCAATACAGTAGCACCTGTTTCAAAACACTGCCCATACTTACCAGCATAAGGATGATGAGGACGTCCAAACGCTGGTGCCATGCGGGCCATAAAGCGACGTGGCTCACCTCTGTTGGGGTCATGAGGAGCCAGACCTAGCATAACTCTGCACGGGGCATCACGTGAGGTCAGATGCCAAGCCACTCCTGACACAGTGATCAGCACAATGCCCACACCTGCAATAAAAACTCACTATCAATATCATTCTCATACCAGCAGTGCCTCTCTTAATATTACGATACTCAAGATACATTAACTAGAGTTACTAGACTATGCTCATTATTTTCAGTTCAAGACCGAGAATTGTAGTACTGATCTGGTTCTTTGTGCCCTCACTGGGTACCCAAAACATGATGAACATAAAATAAGAAAGGCAACATCCCATGTGCGATTAATCCTATTGTATAATACATGAAACAATCACATCTTTTTTAAGGCTCACCAACCCCATGTCCCGTCAGGGTACCGTACATGGGGAGAAGGATGAAAGAAAATATCAAATGAGTGCAATGCATGAAATAAACTTATCTACAGTAACTTAATAACTATTGATTATCTCTAACCATAACTAAATTTAGTTTTAATTTGTTTAGTGAGAGTGTGATGCAAAAATTTCATTGTGCTGAAAGAATAATGCCAAAGTTTTAGAGCTCTTGATTATTGATTCACCAATTTACCAGCACTGAAATTTGCAAATTTCATTCGAAACTATCCCGAAAGTATGTATGGTGCGCGGTGGCTGGTAGTCCAAATACAGTATCAAAGAACATGTTAGTGACGTCACATGGTGAAAAAGGAAGTGGGGAATGGGGAAAGTCTGTCTAATAAAGAGTAATAGAGTAGGTAACAGTAGAAAAGTAAATACAATACATATATAAAGACTAAACTCCAGCCTGCCGCCCGTATCTTTCCTAACCTCCCTATAAACTTCACTGTCAGTATGGAACATTCACCTAAACAATTATGTACAGTTGGACACATGAATGGGTGGTACAGACCAAGTAAAAGATGGTCAATTTCTCCCAATATCAAGTTCCTTAGTGCCAAAATAGGAGACATCAGGGGCAGAAGCCTGTATTGAGGATGGTAATAAAAAGCAAGTGCAGTACCTGCTAACAGACATTGGTTACCTCAAATGGGACAAGTATCTTTCACCTGGGCTGTACCACCCATTCATGTGTCCAACTGTACCTTACAGTAACTATGATTAAAACAAAGAAAGAATGAGGAGTAGAATATTGGGTTGAGGAATTTGACGACAGAATTAAAAAGCATCAAACAATAGAAGAAACTTATGCAACGACTATCACTTCATCAGGTCAGCGACTGTGAGAAAATATACCCACTAGACTAGACCATGTCACACTCCATGAATCAGACAACCACCTTGGTTACTACTATAGCGAGTTTTATTTTTGGTTTCTTGGTTTTCATATCTAGCGAAAATGTTTAACTATTTGGTTTATTCAATATATTTAATGCAATTCCAAGACAAATTACTCCAGCATTTTACACAACCAAATACTTATTTGCAACTGATAAATACTGGACTGTAGGCAACACAAAACGTTTAAGGGCATATTTCTCAAAGCCTAGGTACACTTTGGACAATATCAAATTTAAAGTTGCCAGATATAAAACGGATCCCCTTTTCATATAGTGAGGTTCTAGTCTGTTTCCTATCACAGTCAGGAATTACTACTGTAGTAGATCTCCACAGTTTGACGACAACAGAAGATCATCCCTTATACAGTGTAGTTCATTTAACCCACGTCAACAGCTCCTTATAGCTTCTTAGTTACTATATTAAGATTAATGAAAGACAATACGGATACACGTAAACTATCAATGAAAAGATGTTCCCGATGTTCCATTTATATTTGTTTTTTTATCTTCTTTCTTGATACAGACGAAATAGAAGGTTTGAGTATCCGTGACCTGTTAAAAAAACAAACATACAAATCTTTTACAATTAATCCGAAAGCGACGTCCCGAACAATAAAAATAAAAACATAGACGGCTGAGTTTTAATTAGTATCGGATTTGCTGCCCCGAATGTTGAAAAGATTGGCCTTCTGTCAAACCAAATGGGACACACCAATCACGGGGCTGATTAGTCATCTTGAAAGGGGCCATATAAACACGAAAGATATAACAAACATATAATATTAACACACATTTATACACGAATAAGCAAAACAGAAATTAAATTATCACATAATTAAACCATACAATTAAAATACATGTAATATACGAATGTTTCTACTAACACAACAAACATTATAAGCCTAAAATATGTCAAGGAACACAGGTATTAAATATATTATGATCGTTAATGAATCCTTACGTGGATAGTATAACCGATATTTGGTACATTGGAGCGCCTTCATTCCTTCAATCTATGCTAGGAAACAGGACAATAACAATGGTGGCCTTTTGCTTGGAAATGTTTGAAGGAATTTATTTGCTCCAGATTTACCAACACTCTACTACCCCCTTAAGTTTCCTGTATTATTATTATTACTAGTATGTATTCTGTGGCCGGCATTTGTTTTGGTTAAAGGCACCCTGTGATGCAGTCAGAAAGTCCTTCAAATATTGCCACGAAACACCACCTACCTGTATATGGAAGGAGCTTCTTTCGTGGCATGATCAGGTGGAATCAGAAGCCTCCAAGTTTCACACACGATCACAGGGTCCTTAAACTTCAGTAAATTTAGCCTACTTAGCTCTCCAGGAATTGCTTCGAAACAGACCCCCTATGAATTGATTTAAGTAGTCAATTTTACGGCATGATTTGGAAGAATCCATAGCCCTCCACTTCGCCCTAAACAAACAATGGCCCATTAAGGTATGCTGTTAAGGGTAAATCTGGAGCCACTGATTCCTCCAAACTATTCCAAGCAACAGGACACCAGTATTATTGTTCATTGGTCCTGTTTCCTCGCATATTTTGGAAGTATCAAAGCGCTTTAATGTACAGTCGGCGGCAGAAGTCCTGTCGCCTCACCTGCTTCACCGAGACAGACAGTGTTCATGGACTCGAGAAATACGCATGTTTTCTACACCTAATAATCTCGAGTCTATGAACATCGCGTGCCTCAGTGAAGCAAGTGAGGCGACAGGACTTTTGCCGCCGACTGTACAGCCATTACTGATAGTGCTTGACCAGGGTCCAAGGAGTGTTGGAGAGCAACTGAACAAAGTTCGAAAAAGTGAGTCTTCTAAACCTCTCTGAACGTTGAGAATGGTTTGGAAAATTCACTTGTTTGAACTCTATTCAGTTGCTCTCCAACACTTTTAGACCCTGGTCAAGCACTATCAGCCATGGCTGTACACTCGCAATCCAAAATATGTATCCAGGCTTGCTTCGAATAGCCTGATAGAGTATTAAGCGAACTGAAACAAATATGAGACTGAATAAGCGTTGTAATTGGTTCACTACTATGTCAGATGAATCGAAACTTCAACTAGACCTGGATATAAAATTTGGATTGCGAGTGTACCAAAAGTGTATTACCCTCTTTACCTATGTTGTGTTGCCAAGTGTTATTGTTGTACTTGAGTCTTCCAGTGCTACTGTCCTATAATCATTGTACTGTATTGTGTTCCATTCTGTTATGTTCTACTGTGTTGTTATTGTTGTGTTGTGCTGTAGTGTGTAGTTATCATGCTCTGTGCGTGCCTTGTTGTCCTACCTGCATGTGTGTGTGCGTGTGTGTGTGTTAAGCTTGTCTGTCTGTGTGTGTGTGTGTGAGTGACTGTGTGTGTGTGTGTGTAAGGGGTCGACAAGGCACATAATAACTTGTCTGTCTGCGTGTGTGTGTGTGTGTGTAAGGGGTCCACATGGCACATAACTTGTCTGTGTGTGTGTGTGAGTGACTGTGTGTGTGTGTGTGTGTGTGAGTGACTGTGTGTGTGTGTGTGTGTAAGGGATCGACAAGGCACATAATAACTTGTCTGTCTGCGTGTGTGTGTGTGTGTGTAAGGGGTCCACAAAGCACATAATAACCTGTGGACCATTGCAGGGTTCCGGCCTCTAGCCACACACACACCACTTCCTTCCGGTGCAGTACGCTCTCCACCTTCACTCTCACTCTCACTCTCACTCTTACTCTCTCTCAATACTTTACTATTATTTTATCGAACAGTACACTCTATCTATCCGTCCCTAAATTTTTCAGTCCCTCTAAACCTATCTATCTATATATACGACATACCAATCTATCCATCTTTTGCTATCTGTCTGTATCATTCTTTGAATATCTGTCTATCTACCTATTTATTTCCTTATCACTTTTCTATTTATCTATCTGTCAATATTCCAATAACTTTTCTATCTATTTTTCTGTCTATTTTCTTATAACTTTTTTTTTTTTTTATTTCACTTTCACTATCTTATCTATCTATTTATCTACGTGTCAATTTCCCTATAACTTCCCGTACAGTTGAAAAGTGCAAAATCCAATTATCTATGTATTACGAACCTGACACTCTTTGCATTTAGAGATAAAACCAGGAATGTCACGAACTCGATGACAGACACTCCACTCCAAAACACTCCAGTCCCAAATACTCACGATAACAGACACTCCTCTCCCAAACACTCCACTCCAAAACACTCGACTCCCAAAACACTCACGATAACAGACACTTCACTCCAAAACACTCAAAAGCAGCTCTTACCATGCTTGTTGAGTTAATAGTACCGATCCCTAAAAACATAAAACAACCTCCATAAGACCTAGTACGTACTTACTGCTTGGTAAATAAGGATATATACAGCGTAGGAAAATAAGGATTCAAGAGAGAGTACACATGTCTAGATTAATATCACTCTTTCTATTCATTCATCCACATATTCCCCTTCATCTTCATTCACCCTCACAGACACACCTGCACTCTCTTAACAAACACCCATTCATTGCCATCAACCAGCTAAATTAAAGGGAGATTCTCTTGTTGGTGAATTGAAAGGCAGCTGCTGATTCCTCCAAGAATATGCGACGAAACATATTAGCACCACCGAGGGCGTCTGTTTTCAGGTATAGGAATTAAGATAGACCTTCTCATTCTCCAACAAGAGAATCTCCCCTTAAGCCACCATGGAGCAACACTCGGGTACACTTTTCACTTGATGGTGCGGTTACATGGAGCCAATGTGTTGTTGTCATCGAACGCTTTCATTGAGCGAGCTACTACAACTTCACTCTGCCTGCCTGCCTGCCTGCCGGACTCCACCTTATCAATCATTGCTCGATGAAAATTTGATAGTTCGTGATACTTTCGGCCCCGAACCGCAAACAGGATGATAAATGTCGCTAATAAATATACTGTACACGTGTTTACTTTGAGTACACCGTATTAATTCTCGATATTGGTACAGTCACGCCCAATAGTCGTCCTGCAACACCTTACAATGAAACACATTCCACATATTAAGCAAAACTATTGTTGCTGGTCTCTGCATTACCGATTCAAAAGATTCATTTAAATTGCTCACTTATGGTCACTTGATGCAGGACTTTTGGTTGGGACTGTATATGTTACTACTACTACTACTATTATTACTACTACTACTATTAGTACTACTATTACTATTACTATTACTACTACTACTACTACTACTACTACTTCAGCAGCACCTTTGGTACAGTACACAATTGAATAAAAGTTAACCACTTAGGCCAATCAATCTATGAACCATTATTACAGAGACCAACAGCTACTCTTTCGTAATACTGTTCGAGGTGGTTTCAATCGATGGTGTTGCAGGACTACTGGGCGTGTCTGTATCAATTAAATATTAGTAACGTGAGTCTGGCCGCCGCTCGTCGCTTGGTGTCATTCCAATATATTGTATCGATAAGTGCCTAATTGTGTAAATTTTGATGTATTTTGTTTCTTTGGGTTGCATTACAATTATTACCGAATAGGCCAAGTTATTAATCGAAGAAGCTAAAACATCACCGCCAGTCAAATAGAATGGAGTATAAACAAACGAAAAATGGAATAATATAGAGTTACTTATTAAACTTATCTACTATTTATAACGTCTAGCATTACATTTACCAACAGAGGTAGGACAATAAAGGAGGGAGCCACTACATCTAACCAGAAAAAAAAAAAAAATGAAAGAAAAAAAGGTGGAAAAAAAATAAACGAACTAACAACAACAAATGGCGTACCTATAATTCTGAACTTACCGATCATGAGTAGTGTGATGGTGACGTACTCCGAGTTGTAGGTCTTGACGGCTCCCAGTACAGTGCCCACGACGGTACAGCAGAGACCCACGAAGGCGATCATGATGATAAACCACCGGATGCTGACGGCCTGAGTGACGAGGAGACCGCAGCAAGACTTGGCCTCCTCCTCACCCAGGTAGGGAGGGCCCCGTGGTGACCCTCGCGACCTGAAGAAGAAAATAAAAGATGGATTAATTTATTGATATTAGAAGCCTCAACACAGCTTGGTCATATAGATTGATTTATTGATATTAGAAGCCTCAACACAGCTAGGTCATAATTATAGATTAATTTATTGATATTAGACGCCTCAACACAGCTAGGTCATATAGATTGATTTATTGATATTAGACGCCTCAACACAGCTTGGTCATATAGATTAATTTATTGATATTAGACGCCTCAACACAGCTTGGTCATATAGATTGATTTATTGATATTAGACGCCTCAACACAGCTTGGTCATATAGATTAATTTATTGATATTAGAAGCCTCAACACAGCTAGGTCATATAGCGCCCAAGAAAGAAGGGGAATGAGATGTGGGACAGAAAACATAGAAAGATTGCACAATTTTAGCCTTTTCTTGTGTATCGTATATGGACCTGTAAATACAAATGTCTCATTCTTGTGTGTTGTATACCTGTACATTGGTTAATACATGCTCTTCTGTTATTATTCACGATTTATAATGAATTAATTGATATTTATTTAAAAGAATATTGTTCCTAAGCTACCCACCTCTCCTCCTTCACTAGTAACACCCATATGGACTTATTTCCTTCACCAACACCAAGTTTTAATAAACCACTTGTTTCTCGATACTCATCCTCTCGCTTTCACACTGTCAACACCTATACGATCAACATTAAAATAACTTGAGCAACTAAAAGAATTCACATTAACACGCTTAATATAGAATAAAAATAGAACTCTAACCAGGGATACAACCCGGATACTCAACTCGTAATTAAAATATCAGGGTTTGATTCCCGTTGGGGTTCCTTTTGGTACTTCACTATCAGCCCATTTTTCCATTCACCTACAGTCCTACATCTTACAACCACAGAATACCTTCGACCCTCACGATAGTTGTTTATATATATATTTGCCTATCGTGTGTATGGTACCCGCCCTCTCCCCCTTCACCTACATCGTGCAGCCACAGCGCTCGATCATGTTCCTCGATGTCCTGGCGGTCTTGGTAGTGGGGATGGCTATTGGTGGGTAAGGGTTAGAACGGTAGATGGGACGGTAGGTTCACACAGGTTGTTGTCGTCTTGGTTGTGGCTTGTTGTTGTTGTTGTTGTGGTACCCATATTTTCCTCTTCCAGGTCACGACACACATTAACCCACCACGTCAGACTAAGGCCACCCACCATCACTGTTTACATATAGTACTGTTGTTTCTAGGCATAAACAGACGCTTAACAAATTATCACTGTTTACTGTTGTTTCTAGGCATGAACGGACGCTTAGCAAATCATCACTCTTTACTACTGTTATTTCTAGGCATAGACAGACTATTAAGTTATTATCAATTGCTTATTGTTTTCTCTAGGTGTATAGGATAATTATTTAATTCATCATCAATTGCTTACGTATTCCTATTAGCGGGGAACAGATAATTAACCAACCATCACTATCTACTCTTTAGGCACGAAGAGATATTACCCTACGTTCATTGCTTATTTTGTTTTCTTTGACACTGACATATATTTTAAATCCACCATCCAACGTAGTTCATAGTGTAGGCCTATACTCCAAGGCACAGCAAACGTCAAGGCACACCTACACTGAATCACACTGTATTCCTGGACAATGGCAACGTTCACTCAACTTCACACTCTCATACAAACATTTTTCTCATTTTCGGTTCAGGCAAAACTTTATCACCATCGACGTATTCTAGTTTTTCAAATTTTTCAGAGACATGCACAGCAGAGGGAGTATCAGTGATTAGAGAAAGTTCACTGACATTACTATCATACTGTTCTACTATTACTTTTTTACGTTTTCCTGTCAGAGCATAATAAACTTTTCCCATCTGATCGGCTAAATGAAGTGTAGTGAATTCATGTCACGATTTTTACTTCTGTACATCCGAGTGAGCCACATAATACGCCAGTTCAGATTTCAGCGTGTGTTGCCTATGTAGTTAACATTTGACGGATGAATATTATTATTTTATCAGAGGTGGTATTTGAGAGAAAGAGCTGGGAGGATATTATTATTACTATGAGAGAGAGAGATAGAGAGAACGCAAACGAAAGTGTGAGGTAATATAGTTTCCAAAGATACACACCACACGGATGAGAGAGAGAGAGAGAGAGAGAGAGAGAGAGAGAGAGAGAGAGAGAGAGAGAGAGAGAGAGAGAGAGAGAGAGAGAGAGAGAGAGACTATGATACACTATAGACAACTAAGATAATACAGAGCTATATGAGTGACAGTCAGCACAACACAACACCTGCCTACACCACCACCACCACCACCGCCACCACCACTAACCAACTATAGACTAGCCTACACCACTCACTACCACACGCTCCCTCCACACTGACCACACACTGGGTTGGCTGGTCAGGGGGAGCGGTGGCCCCTCTCACCTCACCCTCTATACCATACTGAGACATTCCATCAGTCACCTCACCGATTCGACCCCTCCTCCTCCCTCCACGCCCTCACCTCCGTCTTTCTCTCATACATACATACAAACATACATACATACATGACCACTGTCCCTTCCCTCCTTCCATTCTCTCTGAGGCTATTCAATCATACTAACCCCTTTTTTCTCATGTCCTCTATTTATTTTATCAAGGTTATAGAGAGAGTGATGGGGGTTGCCTAGTAGGAAAGGTACAGTGGGTGAATGTAAAGACGGTGATGGAATACATAGATGGATGGATGCTTATGGTGTAACACTGATTAATAATTCCTGATATCCATCCTCATCTCCATCCTCCTCCTCCTGTATACCCTCACTTTCTCATTGTCGTCCTTTCTCCTCCTCTTTTCCCTTATATACTCTCGTAACCCACAAACCCAATCCATGTCATCACTCATTTTCCTTTGACTACCTGCAAGCCCTCGTCCATTTAAATACCCTGTTTATTAATTAAGAGGGTAGTATGGTGTTGGAGTATCTGGTGCAACTGATTCCTCAAAACAATTCCAAGCAACAAGCCACCATTATACTTGTTTATTTGTTAACTATTGTACCCTCTCTCTCATGTCTTCTGGGAACCTCTATTCTTACTTCCTTCTCCCTCTTTCCTTTCCTTTCCTTCCTTCCTCAATACCTCTCTTTGTACAGTTGCCTTCACTTCTGCGTTACTTCCCTGGCAGAGCAAATATTCACTTCCAGTAAAGTTTGAGTCAGTCCTCCGTCGTGGGTCGTACTGCCTGGAATCTTTAGGTCGAAACTCTGAACGCTTTCACTCACCTGATGCAGGACTTTTGATCGTGACTGTACCCAAAGACTCTCACACTCCAGATTGTTTTTTTACCTATACTCAACAATAACAATATTTAGCATCATCTTTATACTGGGAATAACGACAGGACTTTTGCTAATGACTGTACCATGCCTCCCTCCCTCCCTTCCCTTCCGGTAAGTTCAGACCCATTAAGGCATCTCCCACACTTCTGACGTCACCGATACCGCGGCAGGTAGGCGTAGGGTGGGGGTGAGGGTGGAGTTGGAGTGTGGGTGTGGGTGTGGGGCTGAGATAGTTCAGTAGGCGGGGCGAGAAAGGTGGAGAACGGGAAGAGGGGAGAGATAGTTTGGCGGAAGGGAAAGGAGATAGGCAATTAGGCAGAAGGGAGAAGGGGGAGAGAGGAAAGTTAGTTAGGCGGAATCGTAAGAAGATAGGCAGAAGGAGAAGGGGGAGTGGGGATAGGCAGGCAGGAAGAAGGTAGAATGGGATAGTGGATAGGCAGGCAGGTAGGTTGAAGGGAGGGAGGGGAGAGCGGACAGATAGGCAGGTAGGCAGAAGGGAAAAGGAGAGACTGGACTGGGGAGAGTGGGTAAAGAGGTTTAAAAGTTAGGGGATATAGACTGAGTTGAAAATTTATAGAATAGGTTATACTGAAATGGTTTAATTACCCCTGGTGGTGGTGCATAGACTCTAATCGATATAAATGACACAAGGTGAGACAGGTAGGTTGGGGGGGGGCAGAGAAAGGTGGGCGGAGGAAAGAAGGAAGGGAAGGCGGGAGACGATAAAGGCATGTTGGTGGGCGGAGAGGGGGGGGGGGGGCAGGAAGATAAGCGAGTGAGGGGAGAAGAGAAGGGATGGGGGAGCAGGTAGGTAGGGGAGAGGAAGGGAGAGGCAGACAAGAGATGGAGGAGGGGAGGAGAGAAGGGAGGGAAGAGGGGAGAAATAAGAAATAAGAGAGGGAAAAGAGGAGAGAGAAGGGAGGGAAGAGGGGAGGAATAAGGAACTAATTGAGGAAAAGAGGAGACAAAAGGGAGGAGTGGAGGGAGGCACAGGTAGAGGGGTTAGCGGGGGGGGGAGGGGTGTAGCACGTGGAGTGACCTGGCTGACGTCACGGGTCCCAAGTAATAGGTCCAATTATCTCGGTTGTTTTCTTCTGGGTCGTCACGCAAGGGTCATCATGCGGACCTCATAAAGTGGAACCCTTCCCTGCCCTACCCAGGCCATCCAACCCTGGATATCTAACTTCACCCTCCACCCCAACCCAACTCATTCAACCTGGATATCTAACCTCACCCTCCACCCCAACCCAACTCATCCAGCCCAAGCCATCCAACCCAGGCCATCCAACCTCTCCCCCCACCCCCACCCCCCACAACCCACTCAAGGCCCAGAGACCAATGACACACCAAGTACCACCACCAACTGTGTGGGGGAAATTGGCGAAGTGTGGGATGCTGATGAACATTGTGGGAAATTGGCAAGAAGTGTGGGTAGCTGTGGGAAATTGACTAATACTGTTGGAAATTGGCAAGAATTGTGGGAAATTTCTCTGAGGCTATAGAGCGGTACGGTATACTGCAAATTGATGGAAATGACGAGAACTGGGTAATTTGAAAAGAGAGACAACTTCAACAGTCCAATTAAATATTATCTACCCGCTGTTTCCTATAAATAAATTCTACTGCTTAGTATTACACTTAGTGAGAAACTGGACAGGGAAAACTTAAAAGAAATGTGGATTTTCATAACAACTAAAAGACTCCAAGAAAGATTATAAATATAAAGTAGGTAAAATAAAAACGATATATATATATATATATATATATATATATATATATATATATATATATATATATATATATATATATATATATATATATATATATATATATAGAGAGAGAGAGAGAGAGAGAGAGAGAGAGAGAGAGAGAGAGAGAGAGAGAGAGAGAGAGAGAGAGAGAGAGAGAGAGAGAGAGAGAGAGAGAGTGAGAGAGAGACCTCAACTGACCTGACCCCTGCAGAACTACACCATTATCCGACCTGTAACGACCCACAGGGGGAGGGGAAGAGGGTTAAGGGGAGGGGAGAGGAAAAGATGCACGAGCAGAGGGGAGGGAGGAAAACGAGAGGAAAGGGGAGCATGAGAAGGGGGAAAGATGAAGACGAGTGTGGAAAGGGAGAGCAAAAATGAGTATAAGAGAAGAAAAGGGAGAAAGAGAGGAGGGGAGGGAGGAAAAAGAATGAGGGAAGGACAGAAAGAAGAGGGGAGGAGAAACAGGCCAAGGGGGGAGAGAATGAAGGGAAAGGACAATTGAAGATAATAAGAGGAGGAAAGATGATACGTACAAATTAAGGAGAGAGAGAGGGAGGGTGTGAGGGGGACGAATGAGGAGAGGGAGAGAAAAAGAGGAGATAAAGAGGGGAGGGAGAGAAAAAGAGGAGATAAAGAGGAAGTGAGATAAAAATGAGTCGGTATAGGAGTTGGGCAAATGGAAAATAACAGAGGGAAAGGAGAGAGAAGAAGGAAAAGGGGAGGAAAGAAGGGAAATGAGTTAAAAGGGAGAAGGAAAAGGGAGGAAAGAAGGGAAAGGGGAAGAGAGAAGGGAAAGGAGAGAGGGACATAGGAAGGGAGGGGGGAAGGAGAAGAAAAGAGAGGGAAGGAAGATAATTATATAATGAGTGGGGAGTGAATGGATGTTGGGTGAGGGGAGGAAGGGAGGGAAGGTAAGAGAATGAATGAGAAAAGAAGGGGAATGATAATGAATGAAGAGTCGGGAGGGAGATGGGTGAGGGGAAAGGGAGATGATCGATGGTGAGGAGAGAGAGAGAGAGAGAGAGAGAGAGAGAGAGAGAGAGAGAGAGAGAGAGAGAGAGAGAGAGGAAGGAACATGCACGAGTGAAGGGTAAGAGGAATGAAGAAGCAAAGGAGAAAGAGAAGTAGGAAGGAGAGGCAGTGAGTGAAGAAAAGAAAAAAATACAACAACATAATAATAATAACAACACAAAGAAAAAAACTCAAGAACAAAGAAATGGCATTCTTTACTAATGGGGTCAGCAACACACACACACACACACACACACACACACACACACACACACACACACACACACAG